>OY776111.1:65469504-65711910 GCA_963675035.1 Allygus modestus | reverse complement strand
CAGGAAAATCGGGCCATGGGAAGGGGGGTTTATAGGGGTTTGAAATTTTCCAAAAATCAGTTTTTTTGCTTTTTTAACCTAAAATTTTTAAAACACTTAATTTTGGTTTAGACCATGTTATCGAGCTTAAAAAAACAAATAATATGGTATTTTGAATTATTAAGCTAGGTTAAGTGGTTGCGGAGAAAATCCAAAAAAACTGCTCATAAAATCTCCTATGTTAATCTTATGGGAAAAACGTTTTTGGCTTTTCCTAAGTTAATTTTAATGTAAACTTCACATTTGCTTTTACCAATCAACTCAGATCCACAAAACAATCATTTTGGTGTTTAAATTGTGATTCTACGTCCAACCATTGCAGAGATATTCAAAGTGCTAAACACAGTACGTTGTCCAATGTTATCCTTATGGAGAATAAATAAAATTTGATATCTCCATTATTAATGAATTTATATTGATGAAACTTGGCACGAGGGGTCACGTAGTACTGGTATATTGATATTTGCACAAAAAATTGTTTTTTTGTTGATGATCCCCGTAGCAACGAACCTGCGTACTCAGCCCCCATGTTATTCTTATGGAGAATAAGTAAAATGTAATGACTCCCTTAATTATGAACATAAATTAATAAAACTTGGTATGTGGCTTCACCTTGTTGAGTTATATTGATATTTGCATAAAAACCCATTTTTTTAGTTTCTTGTTGCAGCAAACCTGCTTACTCATCTCCCATGTTATTCTTATGGAGAATAATTAAAATGTTATATAGTACTTACTTATGATTGAATATTGATTAAACTTGGTATGTGGCTTCACCTAGTTAAATTATATTTATATTTGCATAAAAACTAATTGTTTGTGTTCCTTGTTTCAGCAAACCTATGTACTCATCACCAATGCTATTCTTATGGAGAATAATTAAAATTGTATATATCGCTTATATATGAATATATTTTTATGAAACTTGGTATGCGGCTTTATATGGTATTAAGACATATATTATGCATTTGAAATTCGATGAGTACGCAGGTTTGCTGCGACGGGGGTATTTTGGTATCTTGTAATTTTTCTTCATCTTTTTATTAACTTGCCTATTTTATTCTGTATTATTCCATCTTTTCTTTTTTATCATTTCTTCATTCTCATTATCTTCATACTCCATTAATTAAAAAATATTGGAGAAGATTTTATGATCTGACTATTGATTTGTTATCTTGTTTATATTATTATAGTGTTCTTTATTTTCTTTATTTGTTTGTTAACTTTTTTTTATTGTTTGTAATGATTGTTGTTGTTTTTAGCGAATTTCCCCTATAGGGAAGAAGCTATTACCGTAGTCGGCATGGTAAGACCTAGGCCCGGGACCATGATAACTTTTCGTTTTGAGGTCCCCAGACCCCAAAAACACCATTCGTTCGATACTGTATATATATATATATATACAGTATCGAACGAATGGTGTATATATATATATATATATATATATATATGTGTCCGTGAGCACGATAACTCTCGTAAAAATGATCCGATTTTGACGAAATTTGGTATAAATATGTAAAGCAGCATTTATGACTTTAAGTTCGAAAACCAGACAGATCGACCTATCCGAAGGGGTATTTTGGGGGGGTTTTGTACCCCAAAAATGGGTTTTTTGAATTTTTTACATATAATTTTTGAAAAAGTCAAATTTTAGTTTTGATCATTCGATTTAGCTTAAAAAAACACACAATTTGGTATTTCGATCATTCCTCTACGTCAATTGGTTACCGAGATATTGAAAGTGCTAAACACAGTACGTTGTCTAATGTTATTCTTATGGAGGAAAAGAAAATTTTGTTATCTCGCTTATTTATGAACGTATACTTACGAAACTTGGTATACAGCTTCATCTCGTTGAGGTCTATTGATATTTGCTCCAAAAAATTGTTTTTGCATAACCCTCCCGTAGCAGCAAACCTGCGTACTCAGCCCCATGTTATTCTTATGGATAATAATTAAATGCTCTGTCTCCCTTAATTATGAACATAAATGAATAACAACTGGTATGCGACTTCACCTAGTTGAGTTATATTGACATTAGCATAAAAACCCATTTTTTGTGTTCCTTGTTGCAGCAAACCTGCGTACTCAGCCCCAATGTTATTCTTATGGAGAATAGTTAAAATTGTATATATCGCTTATTTGTGAATATATTTTTATGAAACTTGGTAAGTGGCTTTATGTAGTATTAAGACATTTATATCTCCATTGGAAATTCGCTGAGTATGCAGGTTTGCTGCGACGGGGGTATTTATTTTTTATTATTGTTAAATCATAACATAATACACATTGTTTTACAACTGCATGTGAACAACATAACTATGTATAGTTTTAAGGAATAAAATGTCATCTGAAATGTCATTAAAATTAAAAAATCGAAAATCAAATTATTATTTTTTATCAACAATTAGGTGCTCCATTCACATTTGGAGCAATGGTCCAAATTGCTCCATTGGACTCTTTGAAAAATGGTCAAAGTCTATGGCGCCACACCGCACAGCCAAGCTCTGGATCATGTACATGCGTATGGTGAGCATACTCCGTTCGCTAATCCGATCTGCTCGTACTGGAAATTGGAAGATTTTTCTTCAATCGCTTCATGACATGCTACCATATCTAGCTGCATCAGGCCACAACAACTATGTGAAGTTACTTGTTTTGTACCTGGAAAAGATGGACAATCTAGAGGTAACACATCCCGCTGTTTATAAATCATTTTTGGAAGGACTGTTTGTTGTGCGCCGCAGTGATAGTTACTGGTCTTGATGGGAAGTGTGAAATCGGTCGGTGGTCTGACTAGAGGACGTGGGTTCGAGGAATCAACCAGTCTGACCTGGCTACTATCTGCGCCTGCATGTGCTGAAGTGAATAAAGCTATGCAGAAAGTTACATGTACCTCAAGGTCAGAGGTTCTACACATACACAAAGATCTTACGCAGGCCAGGCTTAACCGTGATTCCAAAGAATTACAGTCCATCATTGATTATCTTGAAGAAAGAAAACCATTCTCCCAGAGTTCTAAGCAACTTCGAAGCCTGTCGCACGGGGTGATAGCAGAAGGGTCAGTAGACGTTGACTCTGCTGAGATGATCGGTGCTTCTACCTTTCAATCTATGGTGGGACTGTCAGTTACAAAACATACATTCAAGAAAAAACAGCAGGTTTGTAACTTAGCCTCCTCAATTTATGTATGTGTTGATGGTGAACAGCTTCAGATCGATCCGGCGCAGCTAAATCAGCGGCTTCTTATTGCAGGCAGTGGCACCATCGATCTGCAGACACTGTACCAATATGAGTTGTGTTCGTATCCTTCATCCCTGTTTGACAACAAACTCTGTATGCGACTTGCAGCTAAGTCTGAGCTACTCAATGGTCTAGTAAAGATGGTCCCAGCGTGTGTTTTAAAGGAACTGCCTATCAATGTAGTTATGCATATCATCGATGGAGGCGCTCTCTTACAGCGCTTACCATGGCCAAAATCGACATCATATGCTAATATTTGCCAGCTATATATTGTGTTTGTTAAAAAAACATTACCAGAATGCTCATATTGTGTTTGACGGCTATGGCAATGGCCCTTCTACCAAATATGAGACTCATCAAAGGAGGGGTGGTAGTGAGGTGGGAGTGAATATGGATTTCACTCCAGATATGTTGCTTAAAATGAAGAAGAAGTCATTTCTGGCCAACACAAGCAACAAGCAGAAATTCCTTCATCTCCTGGGATCCGAGATGACAAAGCAAGAAGGTATTCAAATCACTCACTCATCTGGTGATGCTGATTATGATATAGCAATGACTGCTTTGTCACAGCCTGTAGTAGTTGTAGGGGATGATATGGACCTCCTCATTCTGTTACAATACCACTTATCGATCAGCAATCACGAGACCATCTATCTCCAACTAGCACGAAGCTGATAGATACATAATGAAAAGGGAACTTGATCCTACCCTTAAGGTCGAATTCCTAAGCGACGACTGGAGCGACTCTAGCCGCACGGCTGTAGCCGCGCGACTATGACTCATACTGCTTCGCATGTAAGTACATGAAACCCATTCCTATGACGCGACTGGCGCAGCGCGACGGAAGCGGCTCTAGTGAGGCGGCTCGAGCCGTACGACTAGACTGCTAGCATGAGCAGTTCAGTCGTAACATCCGCGACGGCCGGAGCTCTGTGCTAGTGTTTTTGTGGTTATTTCCCTGGTAAATAATGGATGACGCTAAACTTATTGAACTAGTGCGTGAACACCCTTGTGTTTTTAACTGTAAACACCCACTGTACAAAGATGCTAATGCCCGAGAAAATGTCTGGAAAGAAATTGGTGGGGAAATGAAATTAACAGGTAAAGTATTATTTATTTACTTTATAGTATAAGTTCATAGTACATTTAGTTATGTTTATGAAGTTAGAACAGTCTTTTTTTCTCAAATGTTTTGTCTGTCTTGTTAACTTCTGTCATTTGCCAAGATACGGATCCACTTTTGCTGTTGAAGTAGTCGCAAAAAAGGTCCCTTATGTCGAAACCTTCAAGGTTCCCAAATCCGCCTCCAGCACGCAAGGGAATCAAGTTTTGTGATGGTAATGGTTCTGTGTTGGAAATTTCAAAATAACATTGGCCATTTTCTTCAAGGTACGCATCACGTAGCATATTGTGAAGGCAACAGGCAGTCTAATTAAATTGTCTGTAACTTCTGGGTTGACTGCAATTGGGATATAGAAAACACGAAAAACTTGAGAAAGTAATGCAAATGAATTTTCTGTTACCCTCCTTGCACGAGACAGTCTGTAGTTGAAAACAGCTTTTTTCTTATTAGTACGAGCTTCTGCTCTTGTGTAAGGTTTCATTAAATGCTCTGAAAGTTTAAAGGCTTCGTCAGCAACTACGACATAAGGAAGCTCTGTTGTACCTAGATTCCTTGGCGGAGGATAAAACTGTTCATTTCTGATTAGCTGCACTAAGTTTGATTTTTCTAAAATTCCACTGTCTCCTTCACGTCCGTAAGATCCAATGTCAACCATAACAAACTTGTAATTCGCATCTACAAATGCTAGCAAAACTATGGAAAAGTAGTCTTTGTAATTAAAATATTGGGAACCACTGCTTAATGGGCAACGAATCCGTACATGTTTCCCATCGAGGGCCAATATGCAATTAGGAAAATTCCATACATCTTCAAAGGCCTTCGACAGTGAGATGAGGTCTTCAGTTGTAGGAGTTGGCATGAATTTAGCTGGTAATCTTGCACTGCATAGTTCTAATACTTCCTTGACAATACGACTAATATAACTTGCTGATATTCTGAATGCAAAAGATAAAGAAGCAAAGCTTTCACCAGTAGCCAAAAACCTGAAAATAAATAAATAATTATTGTATTTTTTCAGCTGAAGAATGTAAAAACCGGTGGAAAAATATCCGAGATACATATATGAGGCGCAAAAGAGCCAAAAAACTTCCTACAGGATCTGCTAGTTCAAAGAAACTACGAAAATGGCATCTTGAAGACCACCTGCAATTCATGAACGTGGTCGATTCTGAGAGAGAGTAAGTAGACCTGTAAAAGAATTGTTAAACAAAAAATCTTTATTTTGGTTTAGGCTTGATTATGTGTCCTTCAAATTAAGTAGGCAAACGGTGGACATCTACAGGGTGTTTTTTTTAACTGTGCCACCATTGGGATCTTGTAAACTGTACATCATACAGTAAACTTTAAATGGGGAACATTCCCTTGTTTTTAAAGAGGTTTAAAAATAAGTAGATAAAACTTTTGTAAATGGCCGCCATTTTCCAATATGGCGGTCAACTTCATTTTTTCTTATGGCATACCCTGTATTTTATGGTGTTTACGGATATTAAATGAAAATGTAAGACTTTTTTATTCTTGAGTAATTTCTGATATACTTAACCGTTTATGAGATTCAGAGAGATAAAGGTAAATCATTTTTGTTGTTTTTGTTATCTGTGCTACCATTGGGATCTTGTAAACTGTACATCTTACAGTAAACTTTAAATGGGGAACATTCCCTTGTTTTTAAAGAGGTTTAAAAATAAGTAGATAAAACTTTTGTAAATGGCCGCCATTTTCCAATATGGCGGTCAACTTCATTTTTTCTTATGGAATACCCTGTATTTTATGGTGTTTACGGATATTAAATGAAAATGTAAGACTTTTTTATTCTTGAGTAATTTTTGATATACTCAACCGTTTATGAGATACAGAGAGATAAAAATTTAATTCAGGCAGGCTTAGGCTCTCATAACAGCTGTTATTAATCTTTCGTCCATTTCCATTGCCAGCTGTTTATTAGCATTATAGCATTGTTGGAATAATAAACAATAATCACTAACCTGTAAACTTGCAGTCTCAGAATAGTTGTCTTTCACCGTGCAATTTATTAATAATTTCTTGTGGTTTTTAACTTGTACAGTTTTATTGTTTTTATTTTGTTTTTTTTTTATAATTACGCTTGTTATGACAGTTTTCTTACTATGGAATTTACAAACAATGAAAAACTTGACATGGTCGAAGTGTATTTTCTGTGTAACAGAAACTGTAGTGCAGCAAATATCGCATATCAAGAGAGGTATCCTGATAGGCGAGTACCGAATCGTAGGTATTTCAAACAACTTATTGTAAACTTGGCAGCCAATGGTTCTTTTGCAAAGCCACGTCAGAGAGTAAGCACAGTTGTTACTGATGAATTTCAAATTGATGTTTTGGCATACTTTGAGGCTTTTCCTAATGCTTCTATTAGAGAAGTTGCATCCATTTTGCAAACTTCAACCTCCTCAATTTTTAAAGTACTAAAAACAAACAAGTACCACGCTTATAAGTATGCGAAAGTTCAAGCTTTGATGCCGGGTGATGAAAATAGGAGGCTAGAGTTTTGTGGATGGTTAGCTCAGGAGGCTGTAAATACACCAGGGTTTTTATCGAACATTATATGGACTGATGAAACTAACTTTTCAAATAGGGGAATGTGGAATAGGAAGAACAACCATTACTGGGCTAAAGTAAATCCGTTAGTAGTGAGAGAAGGACATGACCAAGTTCGATTCTCGATAAACTGTTGGTGTGCTGTGTTGAATAATGCAGTAATAGCACTACACTTTTATGAGGGGAATTTGACAAGACATATGTATTTACAGTTTTTAGAGAACATTTTGTTGAACTCAATTGAGGATGTACCTTTAAATGTAAGAACCCAGTTGATATACCAACAAGACGGTGCCCCAGCGCATAACAGTGAAGTGGTAGTGCAGTTCTTGAACATTCACTTTCCCGGAAAGTGGCTTGGTACAAATGGCCCATTACCATGGCCAGCGAGGTCCCCAGACCTGACACCAATGGATTTCTTTGTTTGGGGTTATTTAAAAGACAATTTGTACAAATCCCGATACAACACTGTTGCAGATATGACAACGAGAGTCAGAGAAATCTTTCATGGAGTTCATCACAACACAATCAATAAGGCTGTGAATGATGTTTTAAAAAGGGCGACTGCTTGTATTTATACAGATGGTGGCCACTTTGAACACCTGTTGTAAATATGTTTCTTGTATCAAAAATGAAATTGTTATAATTAAAAGAAATCTTTTATGTGTGTCCTGTAGATAACTTTAATTATTTTCTTATTATAAGCAGCAAGTAAAATATGAATACGCCACTAGCTCATTTGAAACTAATACACCTAGGCCTGCCTGAATTATATTAAACCTTTGTCTCTCTGTTTCTCATAAACGGTTGAGTATATCAAAAATTACTCAGAAATAAAAAAGTCTTAGATTCTCATTTGCTAACCGAAATCACCATAAAATACAGGGTATGCCATAAGAAAAATTAAAGTTGACCGCCATATTGGAAAATGGCGGCCATTTACAAAAATTGTATCTACTTATTTTTAAACCTCTTTAAAAACAAGGGAATGTTCCCCATTTAAAGTTTACTGTAAGATGTACAGTTTACAAGATCCCAATGGTAGCACAGATAACAAAAACAACAAAAATGATTTACCTTTATCTCTCTGTATCTCATAAACGGTTGAGTATATCAGAAATTACTCAAGAATAAAAAAGTCTTACATTTTCATTTAATATCCGTAAACACCATAAAATACAGGGTATTCCATAAGAAAAAATGAAGTTGACCGCCATATTGGAAAATGGCGGCCATTTACAAAAGTTTTATCTACTTATTTTTAAACCTCTTTAAAAACAAGGGAATGTTCCCCATTTAAAGTTTACTGTAAGATGTACAGTTTACAAGATCCCAATGGTGGCACAGTTAAAAAAAAACACCCTGTATACAATACTATATACAGGGAAGGTTATTAATTATGTATATATTTCTTTAGCTACACGTAATTTTTATTATAATTATTAAAACAAGTAATTGTTTTAAAAAGGTTATTTGTTTAAAAAAGGTTATTAATAAAATCTAAATGATTTAGTAAGAAAAAAGGAATGTTAAATTTACGAATTTGTTTGTAATAAAAAAACAGAATAAATAAAAAAAATACGTACGTTACGGTGCATTTGAGATTCGGTGAGTTTTGTGTGCACATAAGCTGATTTTATGATTTTTTAACTAATAAACTCATTTTGCATTGTTGTAGGACAGTCACAAATGCCAATCTAGAACTTGGTGAATCCCTACAAGATGTTCAAGACACTGATAACGTTGAACTGGCCGTAGAACGTAACGATCCTGAAATTCGTGATCCAGAGGACGGTGCCAAGGATTTGGACGAAGAACTGGAGCAGGACGACGACGATGGTGTGCCAAAGCAACCCAAAAAAAGAAAAACAATCACAAAGTTATCAGGAGAAAGCATTATTAAAGTTTTTAAGAAAAATTCTGAAGAGAGGTCAAAATTAATATAAAATATTCTTAACAAGCCAACAGAACAGCCAAAAGAAAATCACCCCATTGATCTGTTTTTCCAAAGTATGGCTATGACAGTTAAACAATTTTCCCCAGCAAATCAAATTCGGGCCAGGATAGAAATTTTTCAAATTGTTACCCAACTGGAGTTGGAAGAATTAAATCGAGCGCAAACTGTTAAACAACATGAGGCCACGCCCTCATCCGCTTCTCGTGACTCCACAGCACTTCAATCACTGTGTACACAGTATGATAGCAGTTCCTCCGTTTCTCGCAACCCGACCTTGACAATTCAATCTCCGTCCATTTTGGATAATGATGATGATGATTTTGATGACTTCACTTTATTGACCAACACGGCTGGTATGACATTTAAAGGCCAGTTCTCCAATTAATACTAATTAAACTCATTTATGTTAGGTTTCCGTTATAATGTTTTCCGATTTAATAATTTTCTAATAAAGGATTAGTTCTATAAAAAGTTGTTTCATTCCAATCTTACCTTAGCGTCAATCCCAGTTTTTCTGCAGGGCTGATAGGCTGTTTTACTTTGTTACATGATTTTCTAATCAAATCACTTTCGATGCACGATAATATGTAATCAAACTGGACTCTATTCAAACGAAAAAACTTTCTGAACATTGAATCGTCCTGTAGCAGATGCCTATTAATTAATACGTTTTGAAACCCCTCTTCACATCTTGACAGATATAATTGATGTGGTTTTTCATTCTTTTTTAACTTGGCCAACAATATCCCTTCTTCTTCCTCTTCTTGTAATAGCAAATAGGTTAGGCCAAACACTGATGCATCTGCCATGACGTCCAAGACATAACTGTTCCAGCCGCTCTTTTAGGAATGTACCTGTTTGCTACAGCCGTGACGGCTGCAGCCGTTAATACCGCGCTGCTAGAGCCGTACTGCTGTAGTCGCTCCAGTCGTCGCTTAGGAATGCGACCTTTAGTCGCTCCCTACTCTTTATACACGCTCTTTCCGGATGTGATACCACATCGAGACCCTATAGTATAGGAAAACTTTCAGTTATGAGCAAATACCATGATCTCAAGGAATTTGCTGAATTGTTCATGATGACGAATGACAAGCGCGAGTAAATTGAGCTGTCTGGTAATAAGGCCATTGCAACCATATACGGTTGCAAGAATGGGTCAGATTTGAATTGTCAACGTGCTTCTAAGTTCACAGAAAATGTAGCCTCAAGTGCCAGCTATATGCCCCGTGAACGCCTACCACCAACAGCAGATGCTGTGAGATTTCATAGCCAACGGGTTTACCTTCAAGTGCAGGCATGGCTAGGCATCAATATTGCCCGACACAGTGGGGCTGGGTTCTATGCAACACAGCTAACGAGTCCATCTTGAAGCCACACAGAATGGATCTACCTGCAGCACCAGAGGCTCCTGAAGATAATCAAATGCAACTGTAGTGGAATGTGTTCCAAAAACACATGTTCCTGCAGGAAAAATGGTCTTAAATGCAACTTGGCATGTGGTCAGTGTAAATGGATCACATGCACAAATGGACAAACCCATGATTCAAGTGAAATAATTGAAGTGACAGAGTAATACAATTTGTAAAAAAGTGACAATGACATGTGACAATGGGACTATCGTTCAACACCTCAGTCCATTTAAACTGCATTAAAACAATTGTGTATTAGCAGTATGAATTGTTTTCGGCTTTATTTATATTAAAATGTGTGTTCATTGAAATCGATTTATTACTACTTTATACAACCATTATTATATGCTATGTAAAAATAATCCCCAGTACCCCATCTTACACCACCGTCTGATGATGTCAAATCTCATTTTAAGTTGCATATTTAGTTTACTCGCCCTTGTAAATGTTAAATTCTATATACTACAACCTATATCTAAAGGTAAGGTTTTTTTTTAATTTTCCCTCCATGGAGCTTATTTTGGTGACTTCCATCTTGTGACTTCAAATTAGATCTAACCATATTTTAAGTTGCATTTTTGGTTTTGCCACCCTTGTAAACATTGAATTCGATATACTACACCCTATATCTAAAGGTAAGTTTTTTTTAAGTTTATCCTCCATGAAACGTATTTTGGCGGCCATTTTGTGGCGTCAAATGAGGTCAAATCACATTTTAAGTTGCATATTTAGTTTCCCCACCCTTGAAAACATTAAAATCGACATACTACACCCTATATCTAGAATTACAGTTTTTAACTGATTTTTTCTAGGAGCACTTATTATTATGATTTAAATACCCTAATATCAGGTACTTCCCCAAATCAGATTTCGGTAGACTTATTTTTTGTGTTGTGTGGAGGTATGAAAGTAATGAAATCCGTTGAGAAACCTTTTGAAACAATTTTGTTGAACCTCCACTATATATTTATCTTTAGTTACCGGACTATAGAACTGAGGATTCTAACGGAGTAAACAACCTACAGATAAGTCAGTTAACGGAATTATAAAAATACAATAATATAATTAGCTAAACAAATTGGAACATAAACAAGTTAGTATGCGTACACTTTTTTAGCGAATTTCCCCGATAGGGAAGAAGCTATTACCGTAGGTCTCATGGTAAGACTTAAGCCCGAGACCATGATAACTTTTCATTTTGAGGCCCCCAGACGTCAAAAACACCATTCGTTCAAATGTTTATATATGTAAGTAGGGGGCAATAACCGATTCAAAACCAGCACAGGGCGAGTGAGGATCCTGAGGATCCAGTCCCCCCCGACCTTGACGTTTGACCTGAGGATCCCCCCCGTCACGTGACCCCCCTGACGTCACCCTCCCCCCGTAACCCGGTCAAGGACAATGAGGAAAAAATTTCGAAAATTAATAACTAGTCTATTTACCCACCGATTCCCACGGGACGTTTTCCAGAGTGTAGGCCTATCCCCGAGGAAGCGAATGACGAAAGAACCCCATAGATCCACCATCAAACAAGACCGCTATTAATTTTTAACCGCGTTTTCCTTATGGGATCTCGGCTGTTTACCGACCGATTTTTACCAAACCTCACCACATGTCGGGCGGCGGCCTAAGTAAACCACCGCATAAAGAAAATTGAAAATCCGCCGTTAAACGGGCCCGCCATTAATTTTTAACCGCGTTTTCCTTATGGGATCTCCGCTGTTCGCCGACCAAACTCGATGTGACTTCACTACATGTTGTGTGCCGGCTTGGTCAAAACCAAACTGCGAGCGGCTCCGCGACGTCACGTGTCTAGGCGCGTGCTAGGGCCTACGTGACCGCCCGGGGCTGTTTCCTCATTAGCGACCTTCTAGAAGCTTCTAGAATGTTCTAGAACGTCGCGGACCGCGGTGACGTCATCCCCATGCCTACGTGACCGCCCCAGCCTGTTTACTACTCAGCGGTTCCAGTGGAAAGTCCCACGGCGTCAACAACTGGCTTATTTAAGCGCGCTATCTTCCCGGGCTACAACAGTCTCTAGTGGCAGTTCGTACTGTGAGGACATAGGTGTCTACGCTGTGATTACTTGTGCGACTGTGTGGAGCCTTCTCTTTGGATATCTTAAAATGTAAGTAACATGTAATTTACTTTTTCATCAGTCAGTTTACCAATGCTTTAAAACCTAATTAGCTAACATTAATATTTAATCTTTTACATACCCCAGTACACGGAGCCTTGTCGTTGTTTCTTTCCAGATGGAGATGAGTGGGACTGTAATGACCTTGGAACAGTTATATTTTATAACGATTAAAATTAATGAGCCAAACTTACAAAGCAAAATAGACTCACTACCACTCTTTTAAAAAAATGTTTGAGCGAAATAAAATTCGGTTTTGCTTTTCAATTAAAACTTCGATTTCCGAGTGGAATTACAGACGAGGGTAAAATCGCCATGTACGAGCGTAACAAAGACAAAGACGTGTACCAGTGTTGGGAATGTCATAGGAGCTATTCTTGTCATTTATTTCTGTCTACTATTAGAAATGTTATCTTCGCCTCGTTCCCAGGGGTACCGCTATCAAAGTGCTTTTGCTAAGACAACTGCGCCTTTGTAGCGGACAGAGAGAGTACAGATACCCAATGTTGCAGATGTCTGTTCCTCATATTTGTGAGGTTTGCGGGCGCGTCTACGTGTCCGCTAGAAACCTGGCCCGTCCGCCCACAACGACCACCATTTCGATAGCCACGTCTGCGGCAGAAGCTTTGGGCGAAGTGACAACTTGCGACGCCACCTCGCCGCAGTTCATCCTCCTACTCCTCACGATCAAGCGCCAGGTACAGTTTTAGGATAGATAAGAAACCGCCAGTAGATTTGTTAAGTATGCTTTCTTCTCCGGTGTCCACATCCATGACGTCACGGTGCGCCCGTGGACTTAGGTAATTAACGATTTATTTTTATGAGAGAGTAACCAGTGACGTCACCCCTGCTTGGCCAGGTAAACTGGCAATTGAGACGAGGAAACAGACTCGAGGGGTAAACAAGAGGTTGTCAGCCCTCTGTGTAGGTCCTCACCGCCACCTCCTCACCCTTGTATTTATCGGGCTTGGGTAAACTGGCGATTGAGACGAGAAAACAGACTCGAGGGGTGAACAAGAGGTTGCCAGCCCTCTGTGTAGGTCCTCACCGCCACCTCCTCACCCTTGTATTTATCGGGCTCGGGTAAACTGGCGATTGAGACGAGGAAACAGACTCGAGGGGTAAATAAGAGGTCGCCAGTCCTCTGTGTAGTTCCTCACTGCCATCTCCTCACCCTCGGGTTTATCGGGTTCGGGTAACTAATAGGACTTGTTTTCCTGTTCGCAGGCTATCCATGCCCGTTGTGCGCTGTCGCCCTGGCGAGCCCCGAGGATCTACGCCACCACATGGAAGCGGTCCACGGTGCGAGCCCGTCAGCTTCGACCTCCTCTTCCTCTTCCTCCGCTGCGACGCCACCCGCCAGAGACCTGCGGCCCGAGTGCAACGCGTGCGGGCGGCGATTCTCCCGCGAGGACCTGCTCCGGCGCCACGTGCAGCTGATACATGTTAACGAGGTCCGCTGCCCCGAGTGCGGCGCTCTGTTCCGCAAGGCCGCGTACCTCCAGCGACGCGTGGCGAGCGCTCACCGCGGCAGGAGGTTCGGGTGCGCCTACTGTGACCGAGGTTTCACTCGGCGTTAGAACCGAGACCAGCACGAGGCTCACAATTGTCCCGTCGTGAGGAACCTCGTTTTCGGCGAGATGCCGCGACTGCCCGTCCTGTCACCCGAGCCTCGGCCCGGACCCAGCTCCCGAGCCCCAGCCCCGCCCAGGACCCAGCCACGAGCCTCGGCCCGGACCCAGCACGGCACCCGACGGGATGGTGGGTGGGGGGTTGCCCGCGTTCCGCACCATCCAACGGGCGTTCCGAGGACGGCTCCTGACCTTCGGCCTGTCCCGACCCATGGAGGATTTCCTGACCGTGGACGACGCGCTGGTGCTACTGTTCGACAGCGTCCTGGAACTGCTGGCTGACGTTAGGACCCGATACCCGAACACCAAGGTCAACATGTTCCTGAAGTGCGAATTTGCCAACGCCCACGGGGCCACTTGCCTGCGAGCCTTCTAGACGAAGAACGTGCCTCTCACTGCCGCGTCGGACTTGAAGGCGTTCCTGTCGGCTTCCTTCAACAAGCTGGTGGAAGAGAAGGAGCAGTGCGAGCTAGTGGGCAGCGGGTGGTCCTACCTCCGTATACGCGACCTGGAGATCCGCGTCAACCTCTACACCCCGTTGGGAGAAGGCGGAGCCCGGTTCATCCAACTTCCCAGGACCACCTGCGAGACGCGCGCTGTCATCAACGTGCACAACGACGATGACATGTGCTTCAAGTACGCTATCCTGGCCAAGTTCGTCGCGCAACACGCGGAGAGACCTGCAGCGTATACACCGGACATCACGGCGCGCTACGATTGGACCGACCTACGCTTCCCCGTGGCTGTGAATGCCATCAAAGCCTTCGAGAGGAAGAACGCTATTAGCGTTAACGTATACGGTATCGAGCGTGCCATGGTGGGGAGACGCCCCGACGGATCCCCAAAGTTCCAGGACCGCGTATTCCCGCTGAAGATATGTAAGCGGGAGTTGGAGGATCACCGGGACCTGTTGTACGTGACTACCGGCGGGGACAGTCACTACGCCTACATCGCAAACATCAGTAGGCTAGTGCGTCCTCAGCTGACATCCCACGGTCACACTATCCACGTGTGTAAGCGATGCTTCGCTTACTTCGATAATCAACCCAACAAACTGGAACTGTCCAGTGCCGAGCGTCTGGAGGAGCACATGCGATACTGCACCGCAAAGGCCCCCCTCCGATTGGACATGTCCAAGAAGCAGCAGATCCGCTTCGCCCTAGGAGAGGTTCTGCATCTACGCGGACTTCGAGTGTGCTCTGCAGACTGTCGCTGTTGACCCGGTGGAAGCGCCGCCCGGCACGACGCCCCTGCAAATGCACGTCCCATACGCCTTCGCATACCAGATCGTGGACTCGCTCGGCCTGGAGGAGTTTGAGCCGCGGGTATACTTCGGGGCGGACGTGTCCAAGGTGTTTATGGAAAGGTTGAAGATGGACGTGCTTGCGCTGTTGGACCTCCCGACCAACATGGTCTTACTGCAGCCCGTCTTGAACGACCAGGAGATGCGCCAGTTCATCGCGGCCACTCTCTGCTACCTCTGCGGGAAGGAGTTCACGGACCAGGACGTCAAGGTGCGGGACCACAACCACGCCCCGCCCTACGAGTTCCGAGGAGCCGCCCACCGCTCGTGCAACTTCAGGTACCGGGAGCAGCGGCACATCAACTGCTACTTACACAACCTGTCCAACTACGACGCCCACTTCGTAGTGCGGGAGCTGGCCATCGACCCCGGCGACGTGGAAATGTTAGCGCACACGGAGGAGTGGTACATCGCCTTCACCAAGCGATTCCACTTCGGCCAGCCCGGAGATAACCCGCGATGGAGCAGCTTCGCGGTGCGCTTCCTGGACACCTACAGGTTCCTGTCCATGAGCCTGGCCAGCCTCGCCGCGGGACTTCCCACGGACAGGATGCGCGAGACGAGGAAGCGCTTCCCCGACGACCGGCTGTTCGACCTGGTGCGCAGGAAGGGCCTGTTCCCCTACGACTTCGTGACGTCCTACGACACGTTATACAGGACCAGGGAACTGCCGCCCAAGGAGGCGTTCAGGAACACCATGACCCTGGAGGACATCAAGGACGAGGAGTACGAGCACACCCTCAACGTGTGGCGAGCCTTCGAGTGTCGACACCTCAAAGACTACGCCGACAAGTACCTGCGTTGTGACATCGCCCTGCTCACAGACGTCTTTGAGCAGTTCCGCGATACGTCGCTGGCCGAGTACGGGCTGGACCCCGCCCACTACTACACCCTGCCGTCCTACGCGTGGGACGTGATGCTAAAGACCTGCGACGTGGAGCTGGACACGCTGCAGGACTTTGACATGTACCTGTTCGTGGAGCAGGGGATCCGGGAAGGGATCTCTCAGGCCGTCACCCGCTACGCCAAGGCCAACCACGACAAGTGCCCGGACGAGCCCACGCGTTTCCTCCTGTACCTGGACGCCAACAACCTCTACGGCTGGGCCATGTCCCAGTACCTGCCGACCGGAGACTTCCAGTGGCTCAGCCGTCGGGAAATCCAGGCGTTGGACATAGCGGCGCTGGACGCGGAGGCCGATCGAGGCTACGTCCTGGAGGTGGACCTGCACTACCACGCGCGCTTACACGACCTGCACAAAGACCTTCCCTACTGCTGCGAGACGAAGCGTCCGCCGATAGGGAAGTTCCCCAAACTGATAACGACCCTGGACGACAAGGCGCACTACATCTGCCATTACAGGGTCTTGCAGCAGGCGCTGCAAAACGGGTTAGAGCTGGTCGCGGTGCATCGAGCGATCTCGTTTCGCCAGTCGCGGTGGTTGGAACCGTACATCCTCATGAACACGGAGCTGCCAAAGAAGGCCAGAACGAAGTTCGAACAGGACTTCTTCAAGCTTATGAACAATGCGGTCTTCGGCAAAACCATCGAGAATCTACGGAAGCGCCTCAACGTCAAGCTGGTGTGTACCCCGGAGAGGTTCTCCAAGTACGTTGCCAAATCCAACTTCCTGGACCGCACGTACTACACGGAGGACGTGGCCCTGGTGCATATTTCCAAAGTCAACATCGTGTTGGACAAACCCGTCTACGTAGGCATGTCCGTCCTGGAGCTGAGCAAGTGGCTCATGTACGAGTTCCTGCGGAAGATGAAGGAGCGCTACGACGACCGCCTCACCATGGACACGGACAGCTTCGTCTTTGAAATCGTGTCCCAGGACGTCTACGCCGAGATGTTGCAGCACCTGGCCGACTTCGACACCAGCGGCTACCCGAGGTCCCACCCCTGCTACAGCCCCGTCAACGCCAAGGTCATCGGAAGGTTTAAGGACGAGTGCAACGGTCTGTCCTTATTCGAGTACCTCGGCCTGCGGTCCAAGTTGTATTTTATGGACATCGAGGACGCGGCGACAGGCGGCAGCAGGGCTCTCAAGCGAGCCAAGGGGGTGGCGAAGGGCGTTGTGAAGAACGTCCTCACCCCCAACGACTACAGAGAGTGCCTGTTTAACGGGGTCCAGAAGCACACCACCAACATCCGCTTTCAGACTAAACTTGCAGCCATTGTGCAAAGGAAGGCCATAAATTTAGTGATTGTCCAGAAAAGGAATAGAATTATCGATGTGCAAACTGTACGAGGCGTGGTACCAACCCAAAACACAATGTCAACTCAAATACGTGCCCCTCTTTCCTACGAGAAAAGGATTGATTGACAAAAAAAATTGATTATGGATTATAACTCTACAATAAATGAAGAGATGCAACAAATAAATAGAAATATTCAAAACGGAAACCAAAATTAGAATAGAAATCACACAAAAAACAATATCAAAATCTTACAGCTAAACATGCAAAATTCAACAAAAGCAACTTCTGAAGCGAGGCGCATAATGACAGACCATTCAGCTGACATCCTCTTGGGTCAGGAACCTTATAGTGTTGAAGGACAGATTAGATGATTTGGATTGTCAACCTCAAATCTTGTTATAGGCAATCAGTCTAATGGAGACAGACCGATGGCGTGTATAGTTTGTGCCCCTACATTTGATCCTCTTGAAGACCTCCAAACTAAAACAACGCATTTCACTACCATACTGGTTAACACAACTATAGGACCACTGGTGATGGTCTCCTGTTATTTTCAATTCGCTCATGAGATAGAGCCTTACATAGATCATCTTGAAACAATCGTCAGAAAACAAAGAGGAACAATGATGATAATTGGCCTTGATGCTAATGCCAAATCTCCAGCATGGCATTCTGATGAAGAAAATGAACGGGGCCAACTATTCAACAACTTTATTAATGCCAACAACTTAGTCATTCTAAATTAAGAGAATCAGCCGTCAACCCATCAAAGTTGATGTAACATTGATGTTACCCTCTGTTCAAGAAATCTCTTTTATAAAATTTCTAATTGGAAAGTCCACGAGGCGGCAAGCATTAGTGACCACAGATTGATATCTTTTGAGATATCGCTTAAATGTCTGGTAAGAAAATTCCAAACTAATGTCTATAACTTGAGGAAAGCCAACTATGACCAACTAAATGCTCATTTACAAACATCTATGACAAGACTAATTTCAAATTTAAAGTATGATAATGCCAATTCGGATGAAATTGAAGAAGTTGCTTCCCAAGTAAGAGATTGTATACAGAGAGCTTGTGATAGGTCAATTCCGAATAAAGTTATAAGAGCAAAAACAGTTCCGTGGTGGACGCCAGCTTTAACAAGGCAAAGATTAAAGTTCAACAGAGTAAGAAAAGCCTACCAAAGGTGCTGTCCTTGTACAATTAAATTGATCAAAATGGCGGCATATAGAAGGGAAAATAGGATTTACAAAAACATGATAAAAGAAGAAAAGCTGGGAAAAATTTGTTACGGAAACAATAAATGAAGATCCTTTCAGTCTTGCGTATAAGCTGGGCGCAGGAAAACTTAAAACTAAATAAATATTCACAACACTAAACAAAGGACACACAACAACCACAAACAATATTGAAACGATACAACTTCTAATGGACACACTTATACCTACTGATAACAACCTAAATGAAAATGAAACTCATATTGAAAAACGAAGAAATACACAAATAACAAACTTAAACATATAACCAATATTTACAAAGGAAGAATTAGAGCATGCATTAAATAAATCGAAGAATCATCGATCAGCTTTAATTGATCAGATACCAGCCGAAATTTTGAAGAGCTTAAAAACGGATAATCAAGTCTCACTTCTTCACATGTATAACATTTGCTGGATGAAAGGAATCTTTCCAAAGGTATGGAAGAAAGCTAAGTTAAAGGTTATCCGGAAGGCTGGTGATCGAGATTGGGCAAATCCAGCATCTTATCGTCCCATCAGTTTATTACCAACTAGAGGCAACGTGATGGAGAGACTAATTGCAGGCAGATTAAATGAATTCTTGGAGAGCTATGATAAGTTGAGTCAACATCAATATGGCTTCCGTAGAGGCAGAAGTACGGTAGATGCCATTGAGAAAGTTAAGGATATAGCTGCTGGATCCAATTTCAAACATGTCATAGTAATATTAGTTGATATTAAAGGCGCTTTTGACGCTCTTTGGTGGCCAACAACCTTTCATCGCCTTAGAGAAATTAATGCTTCATGGAATATCCAAAATATAATGCGGTCTTACCTTCATGATAGAATGGTGATCTTGGAACATGACGGAGAGCACATCGAGAGACGGATGACAATAGGAGCACCCCAGGGTTCAGTGCTTGGGCCAATTTTATGGAATGTCACTTTTGATCATTTGCTCTGCAGACCATTGCCCGATCATGTCACGCCAATAGCGTTCGCTGACGACGTAGCCTACATTGTTGAAGCCAACTCCAGAAGGGAGTTGGAGGAGAAAGGAGGAAGGACTGGTGAAACCCTCATGGAATGGGCTAATGAAGCCAAAATGGTTATTGCGGCCAACAAGACGAAGGGGCTAATTCTTAAGGGAAAATTGGCAGGCAGACCCCCTTGGGTTAGATTTGATGGACAGGCTATTCAGTTTGTTTCTAGTGCTCCGTACCTGGGAGTTACTCTTCACTCAGGTTTGACTTTTCTGCCGCACGTGAAAACGATCACTGAAAAAGCTAAAGCTTTATTTGGCAAAGTGACTCGACTCATCAGGATTAAATATGGAGTCAAAGCAGGACAGCTTCTTTTCTTGTATAAAACTGTATTCGTACCAATAGTGGGTTATGCATTCCGAGTTTGGAGTCATAGGCTTAGACACTCACATATCCTTCCCAAAGTTAGAGAATCTCAGAGACAAGTCTTGATTAATGTAACAGGCTCTTACAGAACAACGTCACTACAAGCTCTTTGTGCCATAACTTCAACAATGCCCATCTACAGTAAACTGCAAATGGACTTGGAGCGCTGGAAATCCAAGACTGGACAGATTGAGGAATCCAGAATGGACATCTTGATGAGATACCATCAACTCTGGCAGGAGGAATGGGATAGAGCGGAAACCGGAAGATATACGTATAACATTTTTCCGGATCTTGAAGAAATCCGTGAACTTAGGCATCTAAGAGAACTTGGCCATATTGATCTTCAAATCATTACTGGACACGGAGCTTTTGCTACTTATCTACATAAGCATGACAAACTACCAACACCGTTCTGTGAAGATTGTGGACAGGAGGATCATCCATCTCATGCAATCATGGAATGGAATGCGCCCGGCGCACGATGATGTGAGAGAAGAGTTATCCAACTTCATAGCGGCTGTGGGTGGAGAGCTTCCGTGGAACCTTGGATCCTCACTTCAAAGGGAAGAGACAGCAGCCAAATTGATGTCATCGTGGAGAGTGATCTACGAGAGAAGGAGCATCTAAGGCAACCAGAAGAAGAAGACAGAAGAACGACAACCACAACTACAATTACAACTACAACTTACAACTACAATTACAGCTACAACTACAACTACAGCTACTACTTACCTCAAGATGACTGCAAGACCTATGGACTACGATTAGATTACCACTACATCTACGAGAAGGCCCTTGCTGAAAGGGAGAGTAAGCAGGGCGATCGTCTGGAAGCCACGCAACACAGTGGACCTGTAGAGCCGTGGGTCCCCCGGGTATAAACCTGGAAATGGAGAAAATAACGGCGGTAACATAGGTTAGGGAAAGGATGAAGAAGGAGGAAGAAGGGAGTGAAGGACGCGAAGGATAGCGTGAAAGCCAGCCCGAGGGCGGAGAGGACGAGGAAGAAGAAGAATTTCCTGTATAGTTGTACATAGTAATTATAAGAACGATTGTAAATAGTATTTGTAAGTAATTATACGGCAATAGTTTTATGTACAGTATGAACCCGAGTTGTTTATTTCCTCCCCTTCGCACACTTCAAAGTCATAAGCCGTTAGGCTCAGAAAACGTAAGTGTGAGAGAGAAAGGCGTTATGGGCCGTTTGACCCGAGCCGTGCAGCTTAAAAAGCCCCCGCCAACCGGGAGCGATTGGCGGCGCGTGTCGGGGATGGCCCTGAAGGAGCTGCCCAGCGGCTCGCTGACGCTCGAGGGTGCACCCTCGAGTTAGTCAGCGGCTTGCTGATGTCCGAGGGGTGTCATGCCGCGCCCTCTTTGGTGGCCTTCACTGCCGCTTGGCGGGGGCTCAGCCAGTAGCACGCGCCGCTGGTATATAAACCTGAGGTCCAGCCCCGGTTTTACTAATTTTTTTTCCAAATTTAGTATACCGGTATTTAAGGGTACCGGTAATATTAAACAAAGATTTTAAAAATAATGCCTTGCAATCCAGGGGGACAATAATCTCAGTCCATCTTGTGCAGGGGAAAACCAACAAAGTCCGTGTCGTGGTTACCGAAAAAATTTATGTTAGTTATTTTGCTTGCTCTTTTGAGCTAAAACTTTTTTAAGTTATAGAAAAATAGTTGTTCCAAACCTATAACCTACTCTTAAGATCAAAAACAAATTCCTCTTATTCTCAGACCATTTTGAAACTTTGGTTTTGCTCTCCTGTAAAATTAACGTTTTGTGACTGAGGTGGTTTTCCCCTGCACCCTTCAATTATGTTAAAGTAGTTACAAGATTTACCTAATTTGTAAAGGCAACCCATTGACATATGAATATTTATGTGTCCTGCAGTCACTGAGTTATCCTATTAAAATTAGCCAAAATGCAGGGTTTTTTTTATAAATTCATAACAAAATTATTTTTTATGTTACAAGATAGCAAGTTATGTTTATGTAATGGAAATAAAATTACCTTTAATAATTTGTATGTTAAAATATAATAAACAGTTTAAAAAAATATTTTTGGCCTAAAAAAAATAAATAAAATTATATATATATATTTTTTAAAGCATGACAATTTTATATGCCTGAAAAGCCAATATATATATATATATTTTTTTTTTTTTGCATCTAACATGTATTCAGAATACAATTCCCTACGTAAAAATACTAAACAAATAAAAATACGAGTACATAAACAAATAAAATTTTACA
Organism: Allygus modestus; assembly: GCA_963675035.1. Lineage (NCBI taxonomy): Eukaryota > Metazoa > Arthropoda > Insecta > Hemiptera > Cicadellidae > Allygus > Allygus modestus. The sequence goes on along the minus strand of OY776111.1, from coordinate 65,689,382 downwards.
TTTTTTTTTGTAAAACACTACAAATTTGAAAAAATCCATTTTTTTAGCGGGAAGAGGAAAAACATAATTATTGTTAGCTGGATTATGTAGGCCCTAGAACAATGGGTTTTTATTTTATATTTTCCAATTTGCATACATTTAGTTATAAACAAAGTGAATACATAATAAAATAGTATATTTTTTATTATTTTATTTAGGAAAATTAAAATTTATTACTCACCAGTTTGAGAACATAAAAAGAGTATAAAGTCCTAGAGTCAACTTTTCTGGGTTACTTGAAAATAACAAACAATTGTCAATATAAAACAATAATAGAACTATTTACACTATATACACTGTTTGACCATGTTTTGTTGCTAATAGTCAACTTTAGTATGGTATGCCTCAAAGCAACCTTCAAGGTGCAAGGCCACGTCACACTTCTTACACATCCATCTCACCTCAGACCTCTTCTTGTGTTTGTAACACACTTTGCAGTTTCTGTATGGAAACTGTTTCTTGTCAGTTGGAGGGATTTGAGTGGGAAAATGACCCCATTGTTTAGCTTGTAGCCGTAAGGGGTTGTCTAGAGAAGGCCTGCCTGGACTGGATCTCATTGGGAGAGTGACCCGCTGGAGAATTTGCTCAATGAGATCAAGTCTGTAGTGTGAGCCGTGACTACGTTCCACCGGCAAAGGTCACGCCTCATTTAGTTAAGTTTTGTTATAGTGCTCGTCTGGTCTGGCGTCCCAAAATTTGCACAGCTTGATGCAAACCGGCAGTCCTTGCGTTGGGGTCTGTGACCCTTTGTCCAATTTCCGTTGTGCAACGAGGTCCCTCGTCATAGATGCAGTGACTGTCTTGAAGCGAAGTTGTGTTTGTTTGTTCGTCGTTAATTCAGAAAAAAAAATTATGTTCTTCGTTGTTAATTTCTGTCTTCTGTGTTCCTGCGTTAACGACATGACTTCGTAAGCTTGCCGCTTACACCTGATGGGTATGTAATAATTTTTGCTTTTCTGAAAATTGTAGGTTAAGACTTTGATTTTTTGCTCGGCCTTCGGCCGAGGCTTGCAGTAGGTTTTTAGGGTTCCAAGTGTCCTGTCAAATGTTTAAGCACTTTCTGTGCCTCAGGTTAACCACTGGACACGATTTTAGAGCATTTTTCCTGGTTCCAAGCTCAGTTGAACTTGGGCGTTTTCTCGCTTTTCACCGGCCTAAGGCCAAGGCCTGGGGGACGTCAGACCAAATATTATTTCTTTGTATTGTTGTCACCATTGCTGTGTTTAATTTAAGACCTTTCCCGAGGTCCTAGGGCAAATTTTACCCGAGATATAAGACTTTGAAAACTCCTGTTTGAGAGGCCTGTCAAAACGAGTTTTGTTTTTTACGCTTTTTTTAGTGTTTAAGCACTCTCTGTGCCTCAGGTTAACCACTGGACACGATTTTAGAGCATTTTTCCTGGTTCCAAGCTCAGTTGAAGTTGGGCGTTTTCTCGCTTTTCACCGGCCTAAGGCCAAGGCCTGGGGGACGTCAGACCAAATATTCTTTCTTTGTATTGTTGTCACCATTGATGTGTTTAATTTAAGACCTTTCCCGAGGTCCTAGGGCAAATTTTACCCGAGATATAAGACTTTGAAAACCCCGGTTTGAGAGGCATGTCAAAACGAGTTTTGTTTTTTTTTCCTCCACGGTCTTCCTTTGTTCTTTAGGTAGGGCCATGGGAGCACGCTTACAGGTTGTCGTTCGCTTGGGTGCGGGTGCGGGGGCGTGGTTCAAGTGCATATGCTTGTGGATGACTTTTCTCCATATTCAAAAACTGTTGAACACAGTCAGGTCCATTAAATAAAAAAAAACAATTTTTGGTAAGCTTTTATGGTCCTACGCATGACTGGGAATGACGCTAATCTCTGGTCCTGAACATCTACTCCGAGCATCCCATTATTGTAGTCAGTAACACTTATTGGCTTTACCACCGAGATAGTTTCCCCTCTGACTGTCTTTTCCCTTGCTACCGTCATTTCAATCCCTTCATGAATTGTTGACAACACCTGAACAACCTTGCGGTCCTTCCACTGTACAGCTAGTAGTAATAATAATAATAATAAACTTTATTTTCACATAATAAAAGAAACATTACATAGTCAGTCAACAGCTGCACAACAATGGTCAACACTGACCGTCTGTTGGGTTGGCATAATTATAAAGTCCATGCTCGTAATAAAATAGCTTTTCTTCTACACTCCTGAAAACCCGATAACAAAATAAAAAACAAAAATATATACATATGTTTAACCTATTTAAAACAAAGGAAGAGTCATTTTACAAAGAACAGGCAGGAGTACTAAACAAATGGAAACCAAAAACAAACAAAAATGTTTTACAAAAGGCAAATTAGAAGCCTCCAACGTTAAAATTAACCAAATGAACCAAATACCTTTATAATTTAATGCCCTGAATGGACCATTTGTTCCAAAAATATAGATTTTTCACTACAATTTTGCGCTGATATTTATGCATCTACATTTGTAGAGAATCTATGACAGAAATAAAAATAGTTTTAGAAATTAAAGCATATATACACACACAAATATATATTACTATTTATACATAAATAATAAATTCGAAGAAAATTCACCTAACCTATGTTAAATTCTTGCACAAGTTCCCACCTATATCCCCAAGCCAATTTTAAATAAACGCCTAACTTTCGCCAATCCCTCCCATTTAAATAACTTTTAAATTCTTCAAAATCCAATTCATTTTTACCCATGCAATTGTTTCTGATATGCCTCAATATTGGGCACCGAGCATCAAAGTGAAAAACTGTTTTATCTTCTTGTAAATTACATAAAGTACATAAATAGTTTTGGCTATTCATCCACGGTTTATAATTTAAATTGATCAACTCCCCTCGGCACTTTATGATCCAGGAAATTATTTTAATGTCAAATTCATTATTTATGAAGCCTCTGGCCCCAAGGTCATAATCAAGCAATAGATTTTGCCTGCGATAAAAGGACGTGCGCGCTCTACCTACACATTCCGCATGCCAGGCTGCCCGCAGTGCGTTAGTCACTCTTATCAACTGCGACTCCACAACACTCGCTCTGTCCCCTTCCACTGCTTCCTGATTGAAATCTATAGACAAACCTACCTGACCTGCCAATCGTTTCCATTCTCGATGCCAATACACATTTTTATTTACAATTTCACTAAGCAAAACTCTCGGAAGCCGTTCCCTTGGCAAGTGTAATACTTTCGTAATATAGTTAATATTCATTTTGAGAGTGAACAAATGTAGCTTTTCAAAACCTGATTCAAGATAAATCGTATAGTTAGGAGTGTTGTATGGGGGTCGAAAAATTCTTTTAATAAAAATCCTTTGAACAGCTTCTAATTTGTCGTTTTCCAAAAAAACCCAAATTTGACCTGCGCAACAAAGAATTGCCCGAATAATTGCATTATAACACGAAAATTTTGTACTCAATGGTACTTTGCTATTACTAAGCAGTTTGTCCCACAGAGAATTAACTGCTAATTTTGCAACTATGCTTTTTTCCCCAAGATGTCGGTCCCATGATAAGGTTGGTGTTAATAAAACCCCCAGATACTTGTATTCATTTACTGCCTCAATTGGCTTATTTTTATACCACCACCTTTGATTATTTTTCAACTTTCCCCCTTTTCTAAACACCATTATTTTTGATTTATTTAAATTTACTTGAAGATTCCACAAATCACAATAGACTTCCAGTCGCGTTATCATTTGTAGCAGAACCGTTGCAGTAGGAGCCAGCATCGCAATATCGTCAGCATACATTAATACATTTATTTTTTTCCCACCAAATATACAACCACCTTCTAGCATGTCCGGCAAATCATTTATGAATAAGGAAAATAAAGTGGCCGAACAAATGCATCATTGTTTTAAACCAATTTTCGTGAGAAAACTCTCCGTCACACCCTCAGTACACCAAACTCGAACGTTGGTGCCATCATACAAATCTGTTAAAATATTTATCATTTTGGATGGAACGCCTAAACACGATAATTTAAAAAATAACGCCCATCTGTCTATTGTGTCGAATGCAGAGCTAAAATCTACAAAAAAACAGAATAAATTTTAATTTTTCTCAGCCAGCCTAAGTTGAACCATAGTGGTCAAGTTGAAAATATTATCTACCGTGGAATACTGTTTCCTAAATCCCGCCTGATATTCAGTAATGACATTATTTTCCTTTACCCAGTCCCCAATTCTCCTATTAAGCAGACATGAAAAAACTTTTCCGATACAATCAATAAAAGACAAACCCCTGTAGTTTGCAACTGAATTCACGTCACCTTTTTTAAATAGCGTAAAAATTATAGATCTCTTAAAACTATCCGCTACCTACTGTACAGCTACTATCCCATCAAGGCTCCTTCGGACAGCTTGACCCATGTCTAAATTACAAGCAGTGTCTGCAAACTCCTCTGGCAAATTCACTCTAATTGGATTTACAGTGCCAACAACATGTGTTCCATTTACTATCAGTTTTTTACACAAATCTGGTGAGTTATACCAGTTGTCAATGTAAATGACATGTCCAACGTCAAGGAACGGTTGCACCAAATGAAAAACTACAGCAGAGCAGGAGTTTTATCTTGACCAGTGTATATTTTGAAACCTGCGCAGTAACCACTTGAAGATTCGCAGATTTTGTAAATCTTTACACCATATCTTGCTCGTTTCTTCGGGTTGAATTGAATGTAAGAGAGTCTGGCCCTCAGCTTCACTAAGCTCTCGTCTATGGCTACATTTTTCTCCATGTTCGCTGGAATTTGTTCTCCAAGTACGAAATCACTGGTCTTAGTTTTTTAAGTTTATCATTTGGATCTAGATGGTTTGAATCGGCAAAATGCACAAATCTTGATATTTGGTTGAACCGAACAAAACTCATTACTTCAGCGAAAACTGAAGTCTCGATGATCTTTCTTTTTGACCAATACTCCTGTATAGCGCCTTTTTTTACTTGTCCCATAAGCATATAGAGAGCAAAGTACGCCTTCATTTCATTGGGTTCAACTGGTTTCCAGCTATCTTCATAACGTTTTTTTGGTCTGTTGACATCAGATAACTTTTGTGCAGCATAGTCATTTGTTTCAACACAAATCATTTCAAAAAATTCTTCTCCAATAAATTCTGAAAAACATGCATATTCTGTAGCACTATTTCCTAATTTCCTACTGGAGATTGGATTTAGTCCAGGTTGGCCTGTAAAAGGGATTTGCTTATCATTCCATTTCCACCTTGGTCTATCTTTTTTCTTCTGTCCAGTAGCCCTACCGGTGCGTCTACCTCTGTCCCTTCCTCTTCTCTGCCCCTAGCCCTTCCTCCTCTGCCCCTAGCCCTTCCTCCTATGCCCCTAGCCCTTCCTCCTTTGCCTCGAACCCTTCCTCCTATGCCCCTAGTCCTGCCTCTTCCTCTCGTTATTTCTCTAGGTATATTATTGTAATCAGGGTCATCAGGGTCTGAAAAATCATAACTCATATCCAGCCTAACTTCATAACCTATCTGTTCCTGAGTGTGTATAATTGTTTGATTTTCAATAGGCAAATTTACATTTACAACGTCATCTCTCATAACTTCGTCTAGGCCTAAGTCAATATATTCATTACTAATAGACCTAGGCCTACCTAGCCCATAACCCTGACCTTTTTCCTGCTGTGATTCTAGGCCTAATGTAGCATTTTCAGTGGGCCTACTTACGTTTCCTTGCATTTCTACGTCTTCATTTCCACACAATTCTTCATTCACTTCCTCAGAGTCAGGTCTCATAATGTCGTCAATGTCAAAAAAATCTATTTCCATATTATTTGGTGCTTCCGATTCAACGTCGTTACTATAATGGACTGTTCAACTTCATCATCACATATCTCCGCTTTCTCAGCCTCGTCTATCCAACAACAATCACTTGAATTTTCACTAAGATTATCATCTTCACTATCAGAATGCAAAGTCTATCAATTTCACTAGAAAAAACTCTGTCAAATTCATTGCCGCTTTGTTTTGCCATGACTAACCTCTATTTGCACGCATAATAAGACATTCAAAACGTAAACAAACAACTCAGACTGCTTGGAGCCTTAGCGCCGTAATATTTCCCGCGAACTATATTTCGCGTCAATAATACTTCCCGCTAACAATCAGCTGTTTTGTTTTGTTTACTAAAGCATGCAAGAATACAGACGATTAGAAATAGTATGAACGAAAACTTAAACTAATGTTAGTGATAACACAACTAACTATATTCATATTTCCATGACAACGTAATACGGCCAAAAAGTACAAGCCCATAAAATGTAACTAATTGTATGTTTTAAACTGAACCTTAGTTATTACTTTCATTTATGTCTTTATACATTGTTTCATTCAGATTTAGGAATATTTGGGTGGTGCACGAAGACAAAATTATTAATTTAAGTGGCATTGTACTCATCACGGAACTGTTCCGTGATGCGAAATTTGAGCCCAATAGAGCCGTCACGGAACTGTTCCGTGATTCAAGGCCAATGGGTTTTAATTCCTTCTAAAAGTCTTCTCCCCAAATTATTATAACAGTATTAGTATTTTTAAATCTCTTTTTCCGTTATATTTATTTATCTACTATATATTTGTCAAATCCACTAACTCACTCACTCACTTACGTATCATCGCACAGCCTAAACTACTTGACCTAGAACCTTGCAATTTTGCAAGGACGTTCCTTTTAGGGTGTAGGCACCCACTAAGAACGGGTTTTACAAAATTCAAAATTTTAGGGTGGTTTTCGGGGGGTTGAAGTTTTAGGAAAAATAGGACTGTACTTCCTGTACACTATCGCCTCAAGCGCCTGAACAAGTGAACCTACCTTCAATCTGATTGAAAAACGTTAGTGCGGAAATAAATTTTAAACATTTTTTGTCTATCTCTTATGGTTTCCGAGTTATTTAGCAAAACGTGCCAACGTGAGCGTGCGGCGGCGGCCGGAGTTGAAAACAGTGTCGATAATGTAGTCCATATAAGTTTAATCGAATTGTGTGAATCTGCCACTAAATTCAACAATAAATTGTTCTCAGGAAATTTCCCTGACTATTGAAAACAATCAGTCATTTTCTCAACCTGCACCATAATTTAGTAGCAGTGTTGCCACACTATGATAAATAAATTACGATATCACGACTGAAAACAAAACAAAGTAGTGGGGCATTGTAGGTTTTGGCTCACTTGATTAATTGCTTCCGGAAGCGCTGAGTGAATAAATACGTCATCTGAGGCTGAGCCAGTGACGTAGGCGGTTTTGTGACGTAATGAGGGAAAGTTCAAGGTCACGGGGAGGGTGTTTTAAAAAAGTACTACCTCGCACGCGTAAAATTCGATTGTGATTCGATAGTTAATCGATAATAAATATCGAATGAAAATAATCGAATGAAACAATCGAATGATACGAGTGCGAGGTAGTACTATTACAAAATAACTTTATTTTATTAACAATGTTTGTTCTTAATTACAATACGAAGCTTCCGCCGATGTTGGTTAAAATCGAAGTTGATGATGCCGACGAGTCGCGATCATCGTGTTTTTTCCTGATGAAAGAAGGTAGATACTTCGATCCCTGTGCAGAGTCCATCTTGTTTTTTGTTGCGTAAAGTTCCAAAGATAAATCGTAACCGGACGCAATGAGAAGTCTTAACTCTTCATTAAAAACCTCGAGGTCTTGGAAAGTCGCCAGATGAATAGAGTCATAATGAATACACCTAATTTTGATGGACATTTCAACAGAGAGCTCGATGTACACTGGTCAAGAGCTGGAGGTGTACTGAATATTCGCTAGCTAGCGTTTTGGTATCAAACCAAATTGTGGGGGTAAAAGTGTTGTGGGGCGGAGCAGATGGCAGGCGGCAGGTGGTGCGAGGCAGATGGTTGCTACTACATCCACCATCATTAGTCAAACCCTATTAGAGATGACATTATTGCTTCTGCATCAGAAGATATTGTGCTATAAACTTCATGTACTTGTATTTCATCATTTGTATTGTCAGCTTGCTCAATATTAAAAGAAGAACATGTGGAAGAAACCGTAGTGCCTTGTATTGGCGAATCCATGTGAACTATGCAAGAGCCGCAGGTATACTGAAGTGATACAAGCATGTAGGATAGACACTCGTCTTTACCCCCCACCACACCAGTTTCCCCCACCAAGTTGTCACATCGCACAATAACTACGGGACATGCATTAGTTAGAGTCTAGCTCTGACTCTGTGAGGATCGGAGCTCCGTAACTAAAAACATTAACAATTCTTGCTCGACACTGTTTTTACGCAATCATAACAGTCACTGTGATCTAATTTATTGCATGTACTCATATGATGCATCTTGCGTAGCAGACAACTTGCTAAGAATGTTTCAGCCTGGAGTATTCTACGGCGAAATCGCTCATATCGCTGTTTATTTGAACTTTACTAGATTTGTAGATATTTTAGAGTTCAGACGTTTAGTACATCAAACAAAATCAAAATAACATCCAAGAACTCCATTTGCTAGCCTTACAATCAAAGAATCTAATCAAATTAGTTTTTAATATAAAAGGAAAAAAGCTATCGCCCTACACCTTTTTTAAAAATGTTCGTAATTTATTTTTCTTTAACACAGTGTTACAAGATTTATTGCAGTTTTACATGTTTTACCCGAGCGCCGACAATTTAATGTAACTAGTACAATGATTCGGCGTCAAGCGCTGTTAGAGCGGGCAAACAGCTTGTCAACTACGCGTGATGCTTATTGGTTTATTCAAGGTCACGCCGACTGCAGGCTCCGCCGCAGAGTTCTCTGCCGCAGGGCACTGTACATTATTCACATCCTTAGACCTCAGCTTCGTAACTGAAAACTTCAATAATGTTTGCTCAACGCTGTAATTATAACAGCTAGTATGATCTAAACCAGTGCATGTATTCATGTGCTGCTTCTTGCGTACAAACAACTACTTGTTCGTCTGATCAATCCGCAAGTTGAGTATCCATTTGGTATATGTTAAACCATAACTTCGGGTCACCAGAGGAGAAGTCATCCCGGTGGTTCTGGGTGCTTACTACTTGAATTAAACCCATTGTTGATGCTGTTAACTTTGGAGAGGTTATTTCCATCAATTGTAAAAATATATTCAATTAAGAAGAGTAAAACTAAAATCATTGTATAATGAATTTTTTTACAAAAGGTGATGTAGGCCTATGCAAGTTTAATTTGACATAACCTCATAGAGGTTTTTAGGAAAAGCTATAAATTTATTAAGTTTACCTACCTTAAAATCCTATATAGTTAACTGTTAAAGATAACAATCAACTTGTTTAATAAAAAAATATCCTGATACTTGTATTGCACTGTAGCGAAAATCAACCATTAATAGTTTACTATTGGGATTATAAATAAATTAAACATTTTAAAAACTTTAATACACCAGATTTTTATAAGGTTCTGATCATATAACCTGTCATATATGAAAATAAAACCGTGTATGAATTTAATGAGTAAATTAATGTAATCTAACATTTTTTGTTATTGAAATATCATTGGAGCCCACGATTTTGAATAAGTGCAAATGAAAAAACATTTGATATCGATTGTTCTTTAATGAAACTAACAAATATTTTGAAAATCAAGTTTGCTATTAAAGTTTGTACGCCAACAAATGTACGTACAACTACTCCAAAATTTAGTATTGCAGGGTAATCCTATAGTATTTCTTCTTTACAAATTTAAAGTTGCAAAAAGTAGCAGCTAAAACACGAATTTTTGGATTGTGTACAATCCGCCCTTCATGGAAATATATAATATTCAAGGTTCTGGTAGGTTCCTTGAAACCTTTACTCTAAAACACTTTGTAACACATTTATTTTTAAAGATTAAGCAAAAAAAATCTTCACATTAAAAAAAAAAAATAATCAAAACAGGAACACTGACTTACCTTTGTGTTTCTTATCCATTGTATTAATAATAAAATAATAACCTATTTGAAGAACATCACATACTGGGGTCCTACACAGCGACTAATTGACAGCGACAACTTTAACTACTGACCGGCTCCCGCATTATCTGAGTATTTGGCCTTATCTGCACTCTGCCCAATGACAATGCAATTATAATAATCATTGTTTTGACTCTTTTGACTATTTGTTTATTTATATTTTATGTCCTTTTGTTAAATAACAATATTTCTGATAGGTATTTTTGTCCAGCTAGATTATTAAAATTGCCCCACTATGCGACGTTCGACGTCTTGGCCGTATTTCACAATGATATATAATGGGGGCAGCTCACACTAAAGTAATAATACGAATACGTAAATGCAAAATACCTCAACTAGCTACACAACATAATTATTTTTAGTTACAACAAAAGGTACCTAAATTAAATATGAATAGAGATAGAGAATCCCAACCTGTACTAGCGTTCAACAAAACGAGTGGGAAAGTTAATTACCTAGTAGAATGCAACCGGTGCGCAACCCATTAAATCAAGCTGTCAAGGGAACGCCCCGCGCCAGCTGTTACACGCGAAATTAAAAAACCTCACTAAATCAGCCGAATTTTGTTTTTATGTCTAGAGCTGCATTACACAACCAAATTACCCTGTGTCGGGAAAATTACCCGCGCCCTCCCGCGGCCATATAAGCGAGTGCTCCGGACAGTTCCTTACCAGTCGTCGATCTAAGTCGAGACTGCTCCCATGCAAGTGACCTGCGTATTAAAGTGCGAGGACAATTGCAGTAGCGGGGTAATGCGGGGGGAGGGCGCCCCCCTCGTAAGATCTCGCTACCTGGGTTCTCTTTCTCTCTCTTTTCCTTCTCTTTCACTCTGTCTTTTCCTGCATGTTATATTGCTGCTTTATTAGTCCGGCTATAGTAGTTAGTTTCTTGCATGCTAGGGTCGTTGCTTTTGCTTTCAGCTTTTGTATTTAAAATCTTCCGCATGTCTTTGCTTTTCTTAACTGTATTGTAGTATGCTGATAAAAGCGAAATTAAAACCTCATCAAACTCAGCCGAGGTAATTTCGCGTCTCCTATATAAGCGAACCATGCAGTAACTGACATCAGTTGCTTGCTGTACAGTGGAGTGTTAACATGGTACCATCTCCACTGTTCAGTGCAACTGTCTAGTTGTTCTTTTTATAAGAACAACTGGAGAAATAAGGGGTTAATACTAAGTATGCGCACACTTTTTATTAATCCCTTATACTTTTGCATGTTGCATGTTGTATGTTTGGTTGAACTTTGCTTGCTTGTTTTCTTATTTTGTATTGTAGATAGTACTAACTCCTTTCTTTAAATTACTTTAAAGTTTGGCTAGGTTATTTATACATTTTTTTTTTAATTTATTAACATCTTACACACACACACACACACACATATTAATGACACCCTTCAACTCCATCTCCTTTCCTTGCGAGTACGGCAAGAAAACCGGCTCTCCTTAGCTTTTAAGAGTACGGCCAGCAAACCGGCTCTTGCTTTGCAGTGTTTACGGCCCGCAAACCGATCACTGCACCTTCTTTGCATACCGGATGGGGTTTCGCATTTCCCCGGTTTTCGCTAAACCTCAGTGAGAGGGGTCCTAAGGCTCCTCACTGACTCCTTTATTTTAGATTAGTACAATTTACATTTATAACTCTTGTTAATTGAAATTAATTATTCATCATACAAATATGTAAGATACCCTTTAACTCCATCTCCTTTCCTTGCGAGTACGGCAAGAAAACCGGCTCTCCTTAGCTTTTAAGAGTACGGCCAGCAAACCGGCTCTTGCTTTGCAGTGTTTACGGCCCGCAAACCGATCACTGCACCTTCTTTGCATACCGGATGGGGTTTCGCATTTCCCCGGTTTTCGCTAGACCTCGGTGAGAGGGGTCCTAAGGCTCCTCACCGACTCCTTTATTTTAGATTTGTACAATTTACATATTTGCGTGACTTTATATTTGTAAAATAATAACTCTTCATTGTGACTTGAACTTTAGCCAGACTTTACTGTAAATTATATCTACTTCCCTTTAGGTTTCCGGGGTGTGAGATTCTGTCAAATCTCACACCCCACCCCCCATTTTGGTCAGAAACGACCTTGACCCAGTTAGAAGATGTGGTAGAAGGGGTGATCACAGGCGGGGAATATATCAGTTTGTGGTTATAGTGAGAATCACTTACTGCTCTATTCCCCGTTTTGGTAATATAATCAGACGGCCTTGACCCACTTACATGATGGGTATTAAAGCGCGATGTTGGAGAGTCAATAATCACTTTGGTTGTGAACTGCATCAATAGAGCATCTACCATGGTATACCTCCACTATATTAACTCTACTACTAAAGCGGAGATCTTTACCCAGCGTGTATACCAACTGCTTATGGAGTATCATGATGTTAAGGTCAAAGGATTGGGTATTCGTAAAACTGAAGAGGTAAAAATAGATGTGGAACCAATTCCTTTGAAGAGAGAAATTTATCGATTATTACAAGAGGGGTTTGTTTTGTGTCTTTATTACACTACACGTTAGGTTAGCGACTTTTTCCCGAACAAGACATTGAACCAGCTATATTCATTGTAAAAGAGTGGTGGTAAACATATATATATAAGGCAGTCGGCTTCGGAGTATAGTTATTGTTCAGCTATGGATAGCCCAGGTGGATCATCTAACTTAGATGTTAAAGGAAAGGAGGAGAATGATATAGAGAAAAGAAGGTGTGCTAGAGAGAGAAAAAGGATTGCAATATTGAATGAAGCCTATAATTTATTACAAACAAAATTACCTTTTCTTGAACCAAACGCTTCAAAACTTTCTACTATAAAACACGCCATAAAATATATTGATATGTTGGAAATGTTATCACAAAATACATCATTTCAACTGCCTGAAGAATTGCTAGCAATGGAAATTGACCAATTTTCTTCAACTAACTAAGAGTCTTTGGAAATACTGAACAGCAGAAGACAGAACGGGGAATAGATCAGTTTGTGGTCAAAGTGAGAATCACTTACTGCTCTATTCCCCGTTCTGGTAATAGGTTAAGGTAACCTTGACCCACTTACAGGACTTAATCATTTGTGTTACAATAATACCTCTTCCCTACCACTTGTACTTTCAACACTTACCCCCACCATTACCGGAATCGGGGTATAAAAGGTGGTTTTGTATTAGTTGTAAAATCAGTCTGCTACTTGGAATCATGTCGCCCAGAGATAACATTTTCCCTTCTAAGAAGACTATACTGGGAATAATTCAAAATATTCCAGTAAATATAAACGAAGATGAAGACGAAGACGATTCAGAGATGGAAGATGAACTGTTTAGTGATCTTGAACTACTGAGTGAGTTTGCTAGCAGTGAACCATATCTTGGAGAGATGGAGCTGTTGACTGACGACGACAACGACGATGATAATGAACCAGAATTTAATCATCAGTTGCTTTGTTTGGAGGAAATGGACCTTGTTGATAGTGGAACCCCTACAAGCAGTATTAATATTGATGACGTAGTTCTAGATCCAGTCACAGGGAACCTTAGTGTTTGTCGTCGCTTATTTAGTGATATGAGCTCATCATCATCATCATCATCATCGGAAGAATCTGAATAAGTTTTTGTTGTCTTCAAATAGTTTACTTTAAATACAAAGCGGGGAATAGATCAGTTTGTGGTTATAATGAGAATCACTTATTGTCTATTCCCCGTTTTGGTAATATTGTTGTATGACCTTGAACCATTTACATGACTGAAAAAAGTGGGGGTAACTTATACATTTAATGGTGGGGGAACGTCTATTTAATGACGATGCAACAGTGTATATTTAGCATAACGGCATGATGAACCCACCAGGAAACTCCGTTTGTTACAGCTTTCCCCTTATCGATATTGATGATGTGATAAAACTTACATCAATAACAAAACGGTTTGAACTCGAAAGGCGACTCATAAAAGTCGACGTAATTCCACAAGATGTTCGTTCGGCAATGTTGACTATTGAATATGTTAAAGATGAATCTACAACTGAAGATCCCTATTATTTTATGAAATTTTTAGTTGATTGAGATGCAATGTGTACAATCCAACTTCACATCCAAGTTTAAAAATCGATCAAATGTTCCTGTTGAAGAAAATTGTCCTTGTTAAATACAGAGCGGGGAATCGATCAATTTATGGTTTAAAATGAAATCATTTACTGCTCTATTCCCCGTTTTGGCAAATATGTCCAATGACCTTGACCTAAAATACAAAATTTTGTAGCCTCCAACTACAATAGTAAACAGAAAATGTAAAATATAGTAAACCTAACCTAATACTTACCCCCACCACTTCTTCTAGGGTATAAATAGAGGTGCATTTGCAGTGTTTTTTATTATTGCGTTGACCCTTGTGGAGAGCACACCTACATTATGAATCGCTGCAATATTTGTAAAGCTTCTTTCAGAGATGAATGGCTTTTAACCATTCATAAAGAATTGAAACATAACACCAATACAAATACAGAAGAGGAAGGACCAAATGAAGAAGAATTAGATTCAATCGACCAACAATTAGCAAAACATCAAGAAGAACAAAATGTAGAAGAAAAAGAAGAAAATAAAGAAAAAGAAGAAAATGAAGTTTCAAGACCAAGTGTCATTCATTACGCGCCTGGACCATCAATAAATGTGGAACTACACGCCCGAGCACTTCCGGGTAATGTTGTAACCCACTTTAAAATTGACAATACAAAATTGAAACTTGAAGAATTTTTAAATAACGCAAAAGGATTGGTTAGCAAAACTCTGAAAAATGAATTAAAAAGATTAAATTTTATTAAATTTGGACTATTACTGGATGCTTTATTTACAAACATTCAAAATGAAACCTCACCGAGAGGTTTCTTAACAAAAAACCGAACTATTATGTTTTCGTCAGATATTGATTCAATCGTATCTGAATGTTTTGAAGAGCTAATGACAAAAATACAAGAACATGAAGGAAGAGGCTCTGGATGGAGTTTGTTAAGCATCACAGGGCTAGACTTAAGAGTACACAAACACGGCTATGGAATTCGAGGAAGTAGCTACATCCCTCTACCAACAAAGATTAGAAATACCTTATCCTGCGTCAACGTACAAAATCATGATACTGAATGTTTTAAATATGCCATGTTGGTCAAATATGTAACAGACAATCCGATAAGACCAAGCCGCAAATATGATGAAGTACAACATAGATATAATTTTCAAGGGATGACTTATCCTGTTGCTATAACAGACATTTCAAAATTTGAAAAACAAAATCCTTCAGCTTCTGTCAACCTATTTGGATTGGATTCATCAAACAATGTGTACCCCTTGCGTATAACATCAAATGAGCGCAGAGATCATACGGATTTGCTATTGATCACTAAGGGGGACATATCCCACTATGTCTACATTAAAAAGTTTGAAGCTCTTGTTTCTAAACAATTATCTAAACATGAAGAAAAGAAAACAATTTGTAAAAGATGTTTTTGTCATGTAAACAAAGAATTAAGAAGAGGAGGTTCAGAATGGTTAGTAGAACATCAAAGGTTATGTAGTGGAAACTATGAGGTAAGAATTAAATTGCCACATCCCAGCAGAGCGCAGATAAAATTTGACAAAGTAAATCAACAATACCCTGTTCCATTTGTTGTGTACGCGGATTTCGAAGCATCTTTACTTCCAATTGAACAACAAGAAGAGGATATCACAAAAAGAAGCAAATATAAAAACATGCACCAAACAGTTATTGTATACTAACAAAATCCACGCTGTCTGAAGAACATCTTCAAGAATTTGGACTATCATCTGCTCCGAAGATTTATCGTGGTGAACAAGCAGCGAAACACTTTGTAGATGAGTTGTATTACATTGCCTCTAAGGTGGAAGAAATCTACAAAATTAAAATACCGATGCAACCTATGGATGAACACCAACTTCAACATCACAATTTGACAACAACATGTTATCTGTGTAATAACCTATTTACACCAGATAACGTTAAAGTGCGTGATCACGACCATCTTACAGGAGCCTACAGAGGTGCAGCCTGTAACGCTTGCAACTTAAATTACAAAGTACCATCTTTTATACCCGTTGTTCTACATAACCTTAGCGGATATGACTCTCATTTCATAATCCCGGAGTTAGGAAGAGATGATGGAGCAATAGATGTTTTGGCAACAACAATGGAAAAATTTATAAGTTTCTCTAAAAAGGTTGGCAAAATAAAACTTAGATTTATTGATTCGTTTCGATTTATGCCTTCTAGCCTAATGAAATTAACTGATAATTTAAAAAGAGAAGATCTGATAGAAACAAGCAAAATTGTAGCCAGTAGTAAAATGGATCTGGTTCTTCGAAAAGGAGTCTTCCCCTACGATTACATCGATGGACTTCATAGATTTAATGAAACAACACTTCCTCCACCAGAACAATTTAACAACAAACTTAATGATTCGGAAATTTCACTTGAAGACTATCAACACGCATGTCGAGTATGGAATGAGTTAAATATGAAGACTTTAGGAGAGTATTCAGACTTTTATGTAAAACTCGACGTAACTCTGCTCTGCGATGTTATGGAAGAATTCCGAAGAACGTGTTTTGCAGCATACGGTTTGGACCCTCTACATTCGTATACATCTCCAGGACTAGCTTGGCAAGCAATGTTGAAGGAAACAAAATGTAAACTTCAGCTGTTAACAGATATAGATATGGTTTTAATGGTTGAGTCTGGTGTTAGAGGTGGATTAACTCAAAGCGTAACGAGATGTTAAAGCCAACAACAAATATCTACCTGACCATGATCAAGAGAAACCTTCAACGTACTTGGGATATTTCGACGCGAATAATCTATATGGATGGGCCATGTCGAACCCACTTCCATTTGACAACTTTAAATGGATTGATCCCGACTGTATTGGCGATATTTCACAAATTCCAAAACATGGAGATACCGGATACATTTTGGATTGCGACTTTGAATATCCAGAACATTTACACGATCTTCATTATGACCTTCCACTCCTTGCAAGAACAGAAATTTCACCAACTGGAAAACACCCCAAATTAATGATGACCCTTAACAATAAACAACGATACGTAGCTCACTATTGGGTTGTTCAACAAGCTATCGAATTAGGTTTACGTCTTACTAAAATTAATAGAGCTGTAGAATTTTCCCAATCGTGCTGGTTGAAACCATACATAGACTCGAATACTACTAGAAGAGCAGCCGCTACATCAGCCTTTCAAAAAGACTTTTTTAAATTGATGAACAATGCGATATTCGGTAAAACATTGGAAAACAAAAGAAGACATAAAAATGTTAAACTTGTTACAGATCCGAACAAACTACAAAAACTCGTACAACAGCCAAACTTTGGATCATCTATAATTATTAACGAAAATCTTGTAGCTGTATCTATGAAGAAAACAAGTGTGAAGATGGATCGTCCTTTGTATATAGGTATGACAATCCTGGATATCTCCAAGACTCATATGTACGATTTCCATTACAAAAAGATGGTCACCTTTTATGGACGAGAAAACATCGGCATCTCCTACATGGATACAGACGCTTTTATATATTGGATAATTACTAACGATATGTATGAAGACCTTCGGACATTTGATTACAAAAACGACTTTGACTTTTCCGACTATCCAAAAGATCATCCAAACTACGACAATGACAGAAACAAAAAAGTGCTTGGCAAATTTAAAGATGAAGCCAATGGTGTTATACTTCAAGAAATTGTTGCACTAATGTCAAAATTATATTCTTTACAACTAAATGAAAACCAAGTCATTAAGAAAGCTAAAGGAGTAAAAAGTTTGTATTTAAAGAAGAATGTGCATTTTAATCACTATAAGAAATGTTTATTTGAAGATCAAGATATAACAGCAAAATTCAACACAATCAGAAGTTTCAACCATCAGCTGTACAGCGTGACGGAAGTAAAAAAAGCTCTCTCTTCAAATGATGATAAACGACACATCCTTGCAGACAACATCCACACTCTACCATTCGGCCACTATTCCCTCAACCCTATTGACGAGTAACCCTTTCATCGTCCAACATCCCTTTCCGTATAAAAGGGGGAACACAGCAGTATTTCGCTGTGTTCCCCCTTTTATACATTAGTTTAGAATGACCTTGTCCTATATAAGCAGATTTATACAAAAGAATATTTAATATCATATCAGCTGTCTTCGTGAAACCATCATGTCAGACCTGAAGGAGAAGATTATTAATGAACTACACAAACCTGCAAGAATAAAGTTTCCAAGAAGAAATACTGTTATAAAAGGGATAAATGATCTATATCAAGCGGATTTAATTGAAATGCGACCGCATAGCAGAATAAACAAAGGATTTAAATATATACTCACAATTATTAATTGTTTTACAAAAGTTGCAGACGCTTTGCCTCTAAAGGACAAGACTGGTAAAAGCGTAACAGAAGCCATGGAAATAGCCATAAAAAGAGATAAAAACAAAATTAAACATTTACAAACTGATGATGGAACAGAATACTTTAATACAAACTTTGCACAGTTAATGAATAAATATAAAATAAATCATTATTCTACAAATTCAGAGAAAAAAGCAGCTATTGTAGAAAGATTCAATAGAACCTTAAAAGGAGCACTGTATAAACAATTTTCAAAAAGAGGTTCTTACGTATGGTATGATGTTTTACCACAATTAATAAATGATTATAACAACAGGTTTCATAGAACTATCGGTATGAAACCTAACAAAGTAAATAGAAGAAATGCAAAAGATGTATTAAAACGCATTAAGAAAAATACAAAGCCTAAAGTAGAAAAAATGCAGCCAAGAAAATTTAATGTAAGTGATAAAGTACGGATTAGTAAATATAAGGGAGTGTTTACCAAGAAATACCTTCCCAATTGGACGAATGAAGTTTTTACAGTGTATAAAGTGCAACCGACTGTACCTGAAACGTATATCTTAAAAGATAACAAAGGAGATTTGTTGCAAGGTGCATTTTATGGACATGAAATGTTAAAGTCAACAGTAGGTGATGTATATCTTGTTGAAAAAGTGTTACAAAGAAAAAAGGACGCAGTTAAAGTGCGGTGGTTAGGGTTTAACAAAACTGAGGATTCATGGATACCTATAAAGGACTTGGTTTAATGCAAGCAACTCATTTCATCGTTAACCTTTGAGCAGGATGGAGATAATTAACCATAAAGATCGATTCAATATTAATAACATAGATGATTTAACTGTGGATAACGTTAAAATCAACAATGGTAAACACGGTAGTTTACTTCCAAACACTGTTCGATGTATAGTAAGTGGCCCCTCAAACTGCGGAAAGACCAATGTTGTCTTTAATTTGATCACTAATCCGCAGGGATTAAGGTTTAGTAACCTATATATTTTTTCAAAGTCTCTACATCAACCAAAGTATCAATTGCTGGATAAAATCCTATCTGATGTGTCTGATGTTAATTTTTACAAATTTAACGCTAGTGATAGCATTATGCAACCAAACGAAGCGAAACCGTATTCTGTATTTATATTTGACGATGTATCTTGTGAAAATCAGGATACTATTAGAAACTACTTTGCCATGGGAAGACATAATAACATTGACAGCATATATATAGGACAAACTTATAGCAAAATCCCAAAACAACTTATCAGAGATAATGCAAATATTCTAATTGTATTCAAACAAGATGATACTAACCTAAAACATATATATAACGATCATGTGAATGCGGATATGCCATTTGAAAAGTTTAAAGAGCTTTGCGGAAAAGCATGGGCGGAAAAGTATGGATTTTTGGTTATTATGAAAGATCATGCTATAAAAGATGGTCGTTATAGAATAGGTTTTGATAAATTCGTTTTAATACACTGATTAGCGGTATTACTGTACAAGTCGTCAAGGTGTGAAGATGGTTAACCAGGAAAAGCTATTAAAGGAAATAAAATCACTTAGTGATTCTATTAGACAAAAAAACCGAGCTTTAAAATCAGGTATAAATGAAAGAGAGCAATTTTTAGAAACAACATTCAAACCTGTTACTGAACCTTTAAAGCGATTAGCACAAAATATGGAAAAACCTTCAATTCGCTTCGAAGGAGACAAAATGCTACCAATTTCCAAATATGAAGAAGAATTTCAGAATGATGAAAGTTTTGGCCAGTTACAAACATCTGAAGAAAGCGACGAGTATGAAGAAAGCGGAGATATAGAGGATTTAAAGGAAAAGGACATTGCAGAAGATACAAGTACAGAAGATACAAGTGTAGAAGATACAAGAGCAGAAGAAGAGGATATTAACCCATCCAACTTAAGCAAATTAGGCACGGATATTATGTTTAAAGGAACACTTGGAAGAACATATACGTTAAAAATGTTACACGCCGCACATGCTAATCGAAATTATCATACCTATGGAGCTAGAATAGAGGATAAAGGATTAATGATTGGAGATAGCAAGTTAGATATAAACGAAAATGATGATATAGTTATTGGAGATAAGAAATATAAAGGTACAAAAGGTTTGTTTGAACTTATCTTTAAAAATAATCCTGGTAAATATACTAAAAGGGATTTACAATTGTTTAAACATATATTAGAGTATACAAATGCACATAGAAAAAAGTATTCCAAAGACCTACCTATTCATAGAAATCGGTCAATAAAATATACAAGTATTATATCTAGTCTTTTCCCCTCAAAATCAAAAAAAGCTCAAATTAAAAGAAGAGCTTTATCTTCTGCTGAATTAAATGTTTTGCATAAAAAGAGAAAAACAACTGATCCTACCACATCTGGAAGGGGATTATTGAAAAACTTGTATAAAACTAATATAATATATTACAACGATATAAATAAGTTAGTTGATCGAATGAGGTTATTACATGAAGCTATGGAAGCCGGGCACACTGGTTTAGAAAACGAATGGGTAGCTTTGGTTGATGAACTGCGAAAACAAGGAATAATTGTTCAGTAGACGTATATATATATATATATATATATATATATATATATATATATATATATATATATATATATATATAATAAGAACCTAAACGATAGCGATTCAGTTACATCATGAGTGTGGACAAGTTTGGACGGTATTCCGAGATTGGAGTAAAATCTGGATATAGTGAAAAAAGAGCTGGGTTTCCGTTAACACCTGATGGCAACTATAATTTTGAAGGAAAAGTAATTCAAAATGTTGGTGATCCGCTTTTGTCTTCTGATGCGGTTACGGTAAAATACATGGATAAAAGAACCCCAACTGTACACGAAGATCATTGGGGGTTTTCCGGTAAAAGGTTAAGCAATATACAACATCCCGTTTATGATGGTGAAGCAGTAAATTTCGCTACTCTAAAATTGTTAACGATTTACAAAAGGAATGAAACTGACACAAGCTATGATGTAAAAAAATTAAAATTATCAAATGTAGGTGATTGTGAGCAGGATGGAGACGCTGTAAATAAGAAAATGTTTGATATTGTACACAATAAATGGACTACGGAATATGAAAAACATTTGGAAAGGTTTGGTGCAGCTCTATTCCATTATATCCATCGGGCTTCAGGAAGAGATGCAGCTTCAGATGTTGACAGTCACAATTATTTAGACTGGAAAAATATTCACAATCCAGAGAAACCTAATCAACGAGATAAACCGTCTGAGCCTTCTAAAGTCAAGACATTAGGAAAGGGGGATAAAGTGAATGTGATTAATGAACCAACAGAAAACGATGAAGATTACATAAGAGAAAAAGAATTTAAAATACCCCATGATAAGGGATAAAGCATCAGTCATATTTGAGAGATGATACAGAGAGGATGATGGAATCCAATATTACTGCGTGGAGTTTAATATCTCAAGAGCCGAGATTTCCCCAAGGAGTGTTGACAGATGGTTTTGTTCAACGGTTTGATAGATATATGGATTGGGAACAACTTTCCATACAATACCTCTTTACAATGACTATGTTAAGAATTTATTTTCACAGAGTTAACTGGATCCATATTTTACAAAGACAACAGTTTTCAGAAGACTTCCTCGTAGAGATGACATCAAATTTTAATAACTGTTGGAAAGTAATAAGTAAATATCAAAATCTCTCTGAGAATTACATTGACAATTTTAAAGATAAACTAGACTGGGATGTGTTATTCAATTACCAACGATTAAGTGGCAAGTTTCTAAGGGAACATGACATCTATTTAAAGTTTATTCATTTTACCGAAGACAACGATACCTTCACCAGCGGAGAAACATCTGGAACATCTTCAATTACACCTTATTTCTATTTGTACTACTTTTGTTTAATATGTCTACATTTAATTAATAAATCCATTTCTATATAATAAATTGATTTTAAACAGTATATAATACAAGAAACCAAAACTGATATTACATTCATTGTCAAACATTTATAGAGTGCACCTACTGATTGTAAGTTTTGCTATAAATAGTCATGTCGAGGGTTAAACGCATCAGTCATAATCGAGAGAGATTACATAGAGGAAGGGGAATAGCATCAACAGCATTTTCTCTATTGAGTAAACCGGTTGGAGCTATAGTTAACAAGGCGATTGATTTATTACCTGTGGAATTACATTTACCTGGAGGATATCAATATTGTGGTCCTGGAACCAAATTAGAGAAACGTCTTGCTAGAGGAGATCCTGGAATAAATAAGCTCGATCAGGCTTGTAAACAGCACGATATAGCGTATTCCAAATTTAGTGATACTAAAAATAGATCAATAGCAGATAGAGCACTTGCTGAGAAAGCCTGGCAAAGAGTAAAATCTAGTGACGCGAGTATTGGTGAAAAAGCAGCGTCTTTAGCAGTAACAGCAGCAATGAAAGCAAAAACTACGTTTGGAGGAGGAAAGAGAAGAAGGCGTGGGAAAAAACCCGCTAAGAAACAAGGAGGTAATATCAGAAGAAAACGTCGATCTACCAGTGGTAAAGCTAAAAAGAAACCAACAATATGGTCAATGATAAAAAAGGGAGGAGGATTATACCTAAGACCGTATCGTGTGTATTAAATAAGAAAGAGCAATTAATAATTAAAAACAAAGAATTAACCAACGAAGAACTGATTACATATGCTTCTTGTTTGAAAATCCCATTTTTTAGAGGAGTATTTATGAAAGATGAATTACCGGTTAAAATGTGGAAAAATGAGACTGGTATTGTAAATTTGGATAATAGTGAAGGATTAGGCACTCATTGGGTGTGTTACAAGAAACTTGGTAAAACCATTTATTATTTCGACAGTTTTGGAGACCTTCCACCACCGAAAGAACTTCAACAATACTTTCGTGCGGCAGAAAATGTTTTTTACAATCATACAAGAAAACAACCTGATGATACATCCATTTGCGGTCATTTATGTTTAGACTTTTTAGCTAAAAGTGTTAGTCAACTTTAAGATGTCTTCGTATACAGTGTCATTAACCGGTAACTCATGTACTTTGCGCAGTATTCTGTTTCCAGCGCTACGTTTGCAAAAAGGAAGACTATGGGAAGCCGCATTATTGGATTTAACAACATATAACTCTATTCCAAACGTTAGTGAAGGAATTAATAACAAAATACATTATTACAAGACAAAAGATGATAAAGGAAAGTATTCAGCTTTGGAAGAATTCAGTTTACCAACAGGAGCTTATGAAATTGATAATATAAATGAAGTTATACAAAAACATATGGGAAAAGAAAATATAACGATAAAAGGCAATAACAATACAATGAAAGCCGAAATTACGTCTAAGTATTATATTGATTTTAGTCAAGAACATTCAATTGGTAGTTTATTGGGGTTTTCTAAGGAAACAAAAATATTAGAACCTAATAAAACTCATTCTGGGAATAAAACTGTGACGATCATCAAAGTTAATAGCATAGACATTACATGTAACATTATACAAGGATCCTACAGAGATGGAGAAAATCGTCATATATTACACACATTCTACCCATCAGTTGCACCAGGTTTCAAGATAGTAGAAAAGCCTCAAAACCTTGTGTACCTACCGTTAAACACCAGTTTCATTTCAGACATCGTGCTGAACATAGTGGATTAAGACGGAAACCTTATTGACTTTAGAGGAGAAGCTATTACTGTAAGAATACATATAAAATCATCCGCTTAGACAATGGGGTTATCATTTAAAAAGAGAGAGCCAACCAGCAAAGAGGTCAGTAGCTCATCAGCTGTAGAAGGTTTAACAAGTGACAACATTCGTTTTCTAGAAGAAATTGGATTAAGGGTCATTAACAATGGATATACTGGATATAGCGCAGGGTCCAACATTCGACGAGACCTTATGGGAAAAGGAATATCACACGCACAACCCTTACGCTTCGTCCAAATTAAACAATAACGATGAAATTAGGATTCCTATACAACAACAAGACATTTATACTCTTCCATGCGAAAGTTATTTATATATTGAAGGAAAAGTAACAAAAACTGATGGTACTGCTGGAACCACTGTTCCGTTCATAAATAATCCTATGGCATTTTTATTTGACGAGATTAGATATGAAATTTCAGGAGTTACAGTCGATTCAACAAAAAAGGTTGGAATTTCCAGTACATTGAAAGGATTAGCGTCTTTAACACCAAATGAGAAGAATCTGTTAGCTGTTGCAGGATGGGTTGCACCAGACAAAAGTACAATCGCTCCTGACTCTTCGGGAAACTTTGATTTCTACGTACCTTTAAGATTACTCCTAGGATTTGCTGAAGACTACAGAAGAATAATAATAAATGTAAAACAAGAACTAGTTTTATTAAGATCATCAAACGATAATGATATTATTAAAGCAGCTGCTGGAACAACTGATGCCAATTTAGACTGGAAATTAACATTAGACAAGATTGTTTGGAGAGTACCACATGTGCGACTAAATGATGAACACAGGATTACATTATTAAGAAAGTTAAAATCAGATCGAGACATTGTAATGCCATTCAGAAGCTGGGAGTTTCATGAATACCCCGTTTTACCTACAACACAACGGCATACATGGACTGTAAAAACTTCTACTCATTTGGAAAAAGCAAGATATGTAATATTTGGATTACAAACGAAGAAAAAAGGTATATTAACTGAAAATGCTGGTGAATTTGACCATTGTAAATTAACTAACTGTAAAGTGTTTCTGAATTCACAATTCTTTCCCTACGACAACTTTAATATTTCTTTTGATAAAAAAAGGTACAGTGTTTTATACGATATGTACGCTAGGTTCCAAAATTCATATTACGGCAAAACAAATACACCTCTACTATCTCCCGTACAGTTTGAATCGAAAGCTCCGATTGTTGTAATTGATTGCTCCAAACAAAATGAATCTGTAAAATCGTCTAGTGTTGATATAAAAATAGAAATGGAATTTCAAGAAAACGTACCTGCAAATACATCTGCGTATTGTTTAATTTTGCACGATAAAATTGTTACATACACACCGTTGACCGGTATTGTAAAGACAGTATTGTAAAACGTTGTACCACCACCGGCACCGCCACAGTCGCTAACCTATAAATAGCGGAGCAACAATGCAGGTCTTCAGTTGATCGTCTATCGTCGCATGGGTAACATCTTCTACAAAATGAGTTCTCCATCTGTTGTACAAGGTGATGCAGAGGTAGCACCGTTATTGGAACGTGATAATACTAGTGAAGCAGAAATCATCAAGGAAATAACTGCATTTTTAAAGTTTGGTAAAAGAGATAGAGAGGAGGAAAGTAATGCAGACCCATCAAAGGTAGTACCAAAGAGGAAGAAGAAAGTTGAAGAAAATATTCCTCCTCACATTTTAACTGAAGTTTTTTTGCGAATCTTTTACCCCATCTCAGCATGCATCAGTAAAAGTGTATCAGTTGGATTGATGAAATCATTGGATTATTCCCCTACAGTAATACTACACCATGGAACAAAAAAGGTTTTATTTTCGCAAAATGCTTGGGAGTCATTTTTGAAACATGTACATTTAATAGAATGTTATTTAACCAACAGTTTGTGTGGAAGGAAAACACATATTCGACTTTTGGATTGTGACAATGAAATCGATATTGTTAAACATCGCGGACAACTACAAGTGCGAATTAGAGACTTGACTCAACATGAAAATAAGATTCTACTGTCACGTGAAGAATTCTACGTTTTAAACTATGCAACAGAACCTATTACAAGGTACATAAGACAGTTGGTATTTGCAAGCGCTATTATTAAAGAATATTTGGTCGATACTTTGGAAAAACAACCTTATAGCACCATCGTGTACGGACCTGTGGATACATCTATTTTTAATAGAATACCTCATGAAGTTTGCATGTGGAGAAAGTTAAAGGATTTTGAACCACTTGTAGAAATCGCTACAGAAGCTACAGAAGAAACAACACAGGAAGAAGAAACAAAGAAACAAGAAGAAGAAGAAGAAGAAAACGAAACACAAGAAGAAGTTAAAAAAGACTAAAGTTTGACTTAGTAAAGAAGAACACACGTGGGGTAGGCCTATTGGGGACGGTGCCCACGTTAAATATACACCAACGCGCCTGCAACTGTACGGCCTGGTATTTAACCTACCGTGGTGTGGAAAACAGTTTAGTTGATCGCTAGGTGCCATGATGAGCGGAGGGGATGAAGAAGTGAGTGTAAAGCCTTGTGTAATCGAATTTCAAGCATTTCGAAATAATGATGATAGGTTTATTATCAAGGAATTAGTAATTTTAGACTTGCTTACATTTGTAGCCTACCCATTCACGTTTGAAGCTCCTTTTTCTTTTAACAAACAACGCCAAAGCAAAAATTACAAACAAATGGATAACAAACTACTTTCATCACATACACTGGTATGAAGGTTTTATAAGCTACAGTAATCTGCACAGTATTATGTTTAACTTTTGCAAACAATATTCGCATATATACACAAAAGGATTAGAAAAAAAGAATTGGATACAAAAGTACACGCACGGTTATGTTTTCGATATAACTATCAGTAAGGATTTTAACATTAATCTCGGAAATATTTGTGTCGCTGCAAAAGATCTTAAACACGGTCAAACAAACTGTGCATTGTACAACGCATATCGTTTGGCTGCTTACTTGAAACAAACGCAGGAATGTGGTGGGGGTAGCGGGGCCTATAAATATGAGGAGACAACACCGGCCCAGCACGAGTATTATTCGAGACTCCGAAGAGGCAACATCACAGAAGACACCACAACTACTGCTGACAAAGATGGCATCACAACAGTTTCTACAAACACTGGTTGATCAATTCAACACTCATTCAAAATCCGACCTTCTGCTAACTAAAAAGTGTTCAGAACTAAAAGAACAAAAACACTACATTATTCATAACATCAAGAAAGTGGAAACCACACATGGAGAAGCAATTCTAGTTTCATTGAGCGAAGGACCTTTCACTCCAGGAGATGAGCCGAAGTTTCAAGTATTTCTTCCAAAACGATTTGTTCAACTGCTACAAAATGAAGATTTGCGAGATATTCAACCGGGGACGTTGTATTTGGTATCACACGGTGTAAGCGGCAACAACTCTACGGAACTCACTCTGCACATCACGCATATTTGTACATAATGGCTCTGTTTGTATTTCTCTGTTTGTATTTCTAGTCATTAATGTTAGACTTAAGCTTATTGTATTGTAAGATGTTTGTTTAATAAAGAAAAGAAAAAAAAAAAAAAAAAAAACAGCAACACAGCAGTATATTATTTTATATACTGCTGTGTTGCTTTTTTTTAAAATTCAAACGGATGACCTTGAACTTTCATTCAGGGTTAACTTATAAAGAGGTATAAAAGAGAGGGGAGCAGTGAAGTTAGTCTCAGTCTTGTCTAACACACGCTGCAGCTAACATGTCGGTGCCACCGATGAACAATTTATCATTCGATAACAATTTGAATACATATTGTTGCGAGTTACAATGTTTTAAAATACCAGGCGATCAAGTTGACGGGAAAGCTTGTCGTAAGTGCAGGTGTTTCAGCTATTGCATATGTAGATGTAAAACGTATCAAATGAACCGACAAGATAAAATACAAGAATTACGCCGACGGATTGCATTACTGTGGCGGCGAATGTAGTAGCAACCATCTGCCGTCCGCCATCTGCTCCGCCCCACCACACTTTTACCCCCACCATTTTGTTTGATACCAAAACGCTAGCTAGCGAATAGTCTGTACACCTCCAGCTCTTGACCAGTGTACATCGAGCTCTCTGTTGAAATCTCCATTAAAATTAGGTGTATTCATTATGATTCTATTCATCTGGTGACTTTCCAAGACCTCGAGGTTTTTAATGAAGAGTTAAGACTTCTCATTGCGTCCGGTTACGATTTATCTTTGGAACTTTACGCAACAAAAAACAACATGGACTCTGCACAGGGATCGAAGTATCTACCTTCTTTCATCAGGAAAAAACACGATGATCGCGACTCGTCGGCATCATCAACTTCGATTTTAACCAACATCGGCGGAAGCTTCGTATTGTAATTAAGAACAAACATTGTTAATAAAATAAAGTTATTTTGTAATAGTACTACCTCGCACTCGTATCATTCGATTGTTTCATTCGATTATTTTCATTCGATATTTATTATCGATTAACTATCGAATCACAATCGAATTTTACGCGTGCGAGGTAGTACTTTTTTAAAACACCCTCCCCGTGACCTTGAACTTTCCCTCATTACGTCACAAAACCGCCTACGTCACTGGCTCAGCCTCAGATGACGTATTTATTCACTCAGCGCTTCCGGAAGCAATTAATCAAGTGAGCCAAAACCTACAATGCCCCACTACTAAACAAACTGTATATATGAAGGTTTATATCTCAATTGTCTTACAAACATATCTGTATCCATACACATCAGCAATTTTCAACATAGGCGTTGAAGAATTATTAAGATTTTAATGTATGAAATTTCACAATAATCACAACCCCAAACATTTTTGCCACCCCGATATAAAAATATATAAATTATGATTATGCACATCAGTGCCAGAGGCGGTTCCAAGGGGGGGCGGTAGGGGCGGTCACCCCCCCCCCAACCTAAGCATTTTTGTGTTTTATTTTATTATTCAGGCATACGATGAAAGTTTGAATAAATCCAAATGAAAATGTAAGCATAAAAAGCCTCCCGAAACCCCGGTTTTCGGTTCCGAGGGTCAACTTTTGCATCTCTTGTCTATAAGGTTACATTAAAATTCAAACTAACGAACCTAAACGTTTCTTTAAATGAAATAAAATACACACCATTAGACAGGTGAAATTTTAAACTTCCATTTTAGTATATAACACATTACTTTTACTGTAAAAACATTGATATTCCCGAGTATCGCGAAGTTGTTGCAGTTTTGCCAGTTGACAGACCAAAAATGCAGTGTTTTCAACAGTCTTGGTCTTGGAAGTAAATTTTTACAGCAAAGGTTGCTACAGTTGTATTCAGTGATTATATTTTACTATATTTCGCCCGCCTACCGTCGTTTGCTATCAGCGGTGTTTCGTTTACAGGTAAGGTTTGATTTTTGTTTAAAACCGCGTAATCCGTTGCTAGGCAATAAATATCCAGTCACTAGGCTAGAAGAAAAAAGTGCCTCAAATTATATGTGATTTAATAAGAGGAAACAAAGATTAAATTGCGTGCAAACAGAAGCTCATACGCCAAGTATTTTATTTTGTAAAAATATGGTACGACATTTTCATTTTTTGAGTGGTTGACCTTGGCTGTCAGTCTCATTCCTAATTCGCGTAGTATAGTTTAGAATTACAGATTTCAAATAAGTTTTGAAATAGTTTTTCGCCTGGGTAAATACTAAAATCAATTGTTTATTTAGACATATTACTTGTTCTTAGACGCCTACAGATGACGTAGAAAAAAGTGTAATGCTTAAATATTTTATTTTTATTTACGGTCAGGGGCAGTAGAACTAAAGTTAATTTTTGTTTAGCTTGTTTATAAAGTTAAGATTGATTTTTCTTGGGTACAAGGTTATTAGTGAATTTCCTTTGGAAAGTGAACTATTAGCATGACCCGCACGGTGAAACTTAAGCCCGGGACCGCCATAGAAGTTCCTAACGTGACCCCCTGAACACGTTTTGGGGGTCGTTCAAAATTTTATATCTATATATGTGTATGCACTCTAGCGGTCGCATTTTTTGTCCGATTTACTTCAAATTTGGTAGGGACGTTCCTTTCTATAATCAGTTGGACAAGTTCGTTGGGCAAAACAATCGGAAAACTCTAAACCCCTTTTTTTAGGATTAATCTTTCAAATTTCGAGTTTTTGGGCCCAAAAAGGGTCAGAAAAGCCCCAGATGGGAAATTAATGCATGTAAAAAGATGGGAATTAGTGTGGCGAAACTTTTAAGCCCTCTCTCGTCATTCTAGCATAAATATTTACCGAGTTATTAAAGAAAATATGTATCGACCAAACACAGTACGTTGTCTTATGGGGATTTTACATTAGAAAAGCCTGTTATTCATTTTTGGTGTACTTTTATAATCCCCAACAACCTCACGCCTACTTTAAAGCCTGACTGGACCTTCTCCTAACCTTATAATGCGCAAAATTACATTCCCAGCATTACAGGTAAATAGAACCAGGAGCATCAGAACAGCCAAAGAATAAATGATTTCAGATTTGAATCAAAATTGGAGTAAATGTATGTTTTTAACTGATTTTGAGTTTTTATAGTTTTTTATGTGGAAATTCACTTCCCTCACGTCAGCGTGCTGCGTGCGAACTCGTTGATAACTTAATTTCATTCGCTGTA
Organism: Allygus modestus; assembly: GCA_963675035.1. NCBI lineage: Eukaryota > Metazoa > Arthropoda > Insecta > Hemiptera > Cicadellidae > Allygus > Allygus modestus. Next base: position 65,658,534 of record OY776111.1, on the reverse strand, counting down.
TAATTTCATATAGTTAAAAACAATAATGGGGGTGCCAGGGACCATCCACAGGGAAGGGGGAGGGGTAACTTTCGGTGACCGCCCCCCCCAAACATGACCTCTGGATCCGCCCCTGATCAGTGCTGTTTGGTTATAATATATTAGGCTACATCACCAGAGAATTAAATTATAAATTGTAAGGTCCTAATCACCAAATATATTTAATATTTCATGTATTATATATATTTCCATATTTATGTAAATAAAATGTAGTCAACCACAGCACACGAAGGCGAAGACCGGTGTAGCTGGTGAAGCTACATTAACATGTAGGCTAACTAAAGAAAATGTCCACATATGGGCATATCAGGATATAGGTATGAATCACCAAACCCTATTAAACACATATATATAACCCTCAATATGTTCACTCTGATTAAGTTAAAGATATTTAATAATCAAATCAATCGCGGCGGTCGACAACAAGTTCGTCGAGTCGTAGACGCAACTTTAACATTTTGTAACTAAAGAAAATCGCACCATATGGGCATATCAGAATACAGGTATGAATCACCAAACCCTAGAGAACAAATATATATAACCCTCAATATGTTCACTCTGATTAAGTTAATCGGGCGTTTTTTGCTTTCTATTATTTTAATTTTTTTACCATGAGACCTACGGTAATAACTTCTTCTCTATTGGGGAAATTCGCTAAAAGAAGGTTTAAAAAAGAAAAATAGATCAAGGACAACATAAAAATATTTATAATTGTAGTACCTATAATAACAAATAAAAACAAATTATAAAAGAATGAGTTGTAACAAAAGTGTATAATACTAATTCATAAAAAAACAAAAAATAAATAGTCTAGAACAAAACACCGCCAAAAAATGATAAAATAACAATTAGCCTATCTCACAAGTTTAGGTTTGTATACTTTATTATTACACAGTTTTTTTGGAGCTGTAGCAGCTCTGTTTTCTTGTGGCTGGGGCTGAGGGATCTGCTGCTGAGGGGGCTGCTGCTGAGGGATCTGCTGCTGGGGCTGGGTCTCAGAGTGCTGTGGGACGGGCTGGGGCTGCCCACCTTGGTCACCTCTCCCGCCTCGGCCTCCTCTCCCACCACGTCCTCCTTGCCCTCTTGCACCTCTGGGGGGCCACCCAGACTCCTCAGCAACCGAATGATGACACTGACGTTGCCATCGTAGTCCTCTGTTGAAAAATGAGATATTAAAATCCAACTCGGCATGGTAAGACATAGGCCTTTTGCTGCAAAGGGGGTATTATCCTAAGTTACTATTTTTCCAGAAGAAATTCCTATACCGGTATAGAAACAAATTAGTAAACATTCAACAAAATTTATGTAATGTTATAAAAGTTATTAAATTTTTAATTTATTCCTAACCAACAATAAACTAAATAACATTATGCATGGTTCACACATTTATTTGGGTAATGATTTCCCTGACCAACAAGTTGATGTTCCCTGACTTTCACGGTTATTATGAACATACACTGACGAAACTTGGTATGTGGCTTCATCTGGTTGTGTTTTATTGTTGTTTGCACAACAAAAAAATTTTCGCCGATGGTTCCCGTAGCAGCAAACCTGGGTACTCGGTCCACAGGTTATTCTTATGGAGATTAATTAAAATCTTATATATCGCTTATTTGTGAATATATTTAAATTAAACTTGGTATGCGGCTTTATGTGGTATTAAGACAAATATTATGCATTCTAAATTCGCAGAGTACGCAGGTTTGCTGGGACGGGAGTATTATAAGTTTTGAATTTTGCAAGTAGTGCTTTGTGTTTACGATTAAAATAAATAATTTTCCCTGACTTGTATAAAATGGTAAATCATTATCCCTGTTTTTTGGTGTTTCTCAAAATGTTTACTGACTTTCCTTTTTCAAAATCCATGACTCCCTGACCATTTTCAAATTCCCTGACTTTCCCTGATCATTTTCAAATTCCCTGACTTTCCAGAAAGTGTGAACCACGTTTTTCAATAATGTATTACTTACTCAGCATTCCCGCAACTAGTGACGGGGTCACCCATCGCACAGCTCTACTGATTTCGGATGCTGCCGCTGCGGTAGCCTTGCCTTCCCTCAAGTGGACAAAAAGGCTCTCCGCCCGAGCAGCGTTACCGTTGTTGTGTGCCATCTAAAAAAAAATACAAATTACAGTGGAACCTCGATAACTCGAACCTCTATAAGTCGAATTCCTTGATAACTCGAATTTTAGCGAATTTCCCATATAGGGAAGAAGCTATTGCCGTAGGTCTCATGGTAGAACTTAAGCCAGAGACCATGATAACTTAATTTTGAGGTCCCCAGATGACAAAAACACTATTTGTCCAAATTTGTATATATGTATATGTATATATATATATATATATATGTCCGTAAGCACGATAACTCTCGTAAAAAGGTGCGATCTTAATGAAATTTGGTACAAATGTGTAAAGTACCCTTTATTTGAACGAGTTCGAAAACCAGACGAATCGCACCATCCAAAGAGGGTTTTGGGGGAGTTTGTACCCCAAAAATGTTTTTTTTTGGGTTTTCCACATGTCATTTTTATTAAAATCAAATTTTAATTTTATCGTTGAATTCAGCATAAAAAAAACATTAATTTGGTGTTTTGAAATATTAAAATAATAATGAATTTTAAAATATTAATTATTCTCCATAAGAATAACATTGGGGATGAGTACGCAGGTTTGCTGCAACAAGGAACACAAAATAATGGGTTTTTATGCAAGATATACAATTTTTCTGTTTCTCTATAAGAATAACATTAGACAATGTACTGTTTTAGAACTTTCAATATATCAATAACCAATTGACGTAGAGCAATGATCAAAATACAACATTTTTTATGCTGAAAGTAGTATAAACGACCTTTAGTTACCACGTGACCTAATTAGCATAATGCTAGAAGCAGAAAGTGCAGATCTGAGATGCATAGATGCATGGGAACCGTCTTATGTAACTGCGCGGGAGTCCTGGCGAGACGCCAGCCGCGCGAACCCGGACCTGGCGGAATGTGGTCCACTAAATGTCAATTGCTACAATGTTTTGCTTGGATCGCTCCCAACTCCTTGTTGTCTGTGGTCAGTGTCTAAGCAATGCATTTTACGTCTCGTTTTTCCTCTTGGGACTCAAACTCAGTTATATGACAACAAAAAATGAAAACAAAACTTTAACTGGGCGACGCCTACTGTGGTACTTAAGCTCAGAGAAATGCATCCAGAGTAAGTTCTGCATCCACACCAATGGAACCGACATACTACTTGACCATCTACCTCACCCACCCCAGGACGAGGGAGGAAATCGAGGGGCTTAGGGATTACCTCCCGCCGCATTTGGTCCAGCTCAAATTACCGGTAAGGATAGGTTTTAAAAATTTACTTTAAACAAACCAGTTAACACTTAACTTATTTCATTTGCAAAAGGAAAATAAAAACAATAACTAATTTACTAGAAACAATGTATTTACCTGCAGCTCTTAAACATTTGACAAATAACTTTTCATCAAGTACAAATAGAGTATAAGGTTTTACAAATTGATGACATAAAGTGAATTAAAGCATTTCTAAAATTATTTGAAACAGAATATAACAAACGACGTGTTCTGAGGCCGTAAGATATTGCATTAGCTGTAAGGCCCGTAAGCTCTTAACAATGTATATGCAGCTCTTAAACATTTGACAAATAATTTTCCATCAAGTACAAATAGAGTATAAGGTTTTTACAAATTGATGATACAAAGTGAATTAAAGCATTTCTAAAATTATTTGAAACAGAATATAACAAACGACGTGTTCTGAGGCCGTAAGATATTGCATTAGCTGTAAGACCCGTAAGCTCTTAACAATGTATATGCAGCTCTTAAACATTTGACAAATAATTTTCCATCAAGTACAAATAGAGTATAAGGTTTTACAAATTGATGATACAAAGTGAATTAAAGCATTTCTAAAATTATTTGAAACAGAATATAACAAACGACGTGTTCTGAGGCCGTAAGATATTGCATTAGCTGTAAGACCCGTAAGCTCTTAACAATGTATATGCAGCTCTTAAACATTTGACAAATAACTTTCCATCAAGTACAAATAGAGTATAAGGTTTTACAAATTGATGATACAAAGTGAATTAAAGCATTTCTTATTATAACAATTATTTGAAACAGAACATAACAAACGACGTGTTCTGAGGCCGTAAGATATTGCATTAGCTGTAAGGCCCGTAAACTCTTAACATTTGACAAGTATTTTTTCCATTATTACACGAATAATAAGCTAACTATTGACAAAGTTGTTGATGTTAATGTTGATAAAATGAATTTAGTGTTATAATAAGCAACAGTAATCAAAAATACTACAGAAACTCAGTGTAGGGATCAAGAATCCCTCTTGAAAACAAGCACATCTGGTGATCTACCTGTCGTCCCTGTACATTTTAAAGAAAACCCGCCTTGTCTGATTTCGATCAAGTCGTCTTCTGTCAATTGAATTTCAAACCTCGATGGTAGATACACAACTGCTTGTGATGAATCTGGCATTTCTATCTCAGTGGCAATTGATTTGCCAAATTTAGTATCAACCCGTCTGATCGTAATTATAGGGTAGCCGTTTACCTAAATCAAGTCCTTCACTGGAACTCTAGGTAGCGTAATTGATTTTTGAAGTCCTTCCAACTTAGTAGCGAGAGACATCTTCTTATGACTCTTTCTGTAACACATAGTGAACAAAAAATAACATTTTGTATTTAAAACGGGTAAAATCCAAAAGAAGGTAGTGTATGTTTATAACTTTAAAGAAACATAACACAGTTATTAATTTGCATGATACATTTTCGACTTCCGAAATACTCAAATATTTACACATCAGTTATTGTATTCATTTACATTCTCGAGAATAACTTTTCTGGACGTGATAATAATAAGAGCTAACTGTATTCCGGCCGTGAGGAAGGTCGGGGGTCGTGCTTGGCAGTACCAGGCACTTCGCTTTGAGGACCCACTCGTTGATGGAAGGAATTTTCCGGGATGGAGAACGTTCGAGAAGCTTCTAGAACGATTCCACGGATTACCACTTTCACCCCGGGGGTTGTTGACACCTCTGGAGTCTGAATATCGCCGCTTTCACCTGCTGTTGTTCATACCTCTGGGGTCGGGTCGTCATTCCTTCCCTGACCGCCGAACCACCAGCATGTTCCCCTGCCCGCGCTGCCCTTCCACCTTCTCCCGCAAGGACCACCTTATCCGTCACCTCCACTCCACACATGGTGAAGGAGGTGAATCCTATCACTGTCCCGTCTGCGGAAAGGAGTTCCGCAGGAGGGACAAGTTGAGGATTCACCTCCTCACTCATGCCTCCACCTCCTCCGCTCCACAGACTACCTTCGACGCCTCCGCACCATGCTCCTCATCCGCCCTGCAACCACCCTTCGTCCTTGTCCCGCCTCCACCACCTCGACCCAGACCGCCACCGAAGATGTTTCGGTGGCCATTCAGGTCGGGGTGGAAACGTCTGAACGTTCCACGCAGACGTCAGTCGTCGAGCGTCCCGTATGTAAGTATCGTAGGGATGGGTTAGGGACGGGTTAGGGCCTTGATGGTTCGCGCTCTAGACAGTATTACTAATTACTGACTTCTCCTTTACAGGCGCTGTCCGCCCTCAGGTGCATCAGAACCAGAATTGGCTCCAGGACGAGGTGCGGCAGCAGCAGCGGGACAGGCAGCAGCGGGAGGCCAGAAGGCGGGAGCTGGAAGAGGCCCGCCAACGCCTCCTGCGGGAGCTGGAGGAGGAGGCACAGCGTCGGCGCCATGCCGAGGAGGCCGCCTCCGACGACTCCGGCTCCGACGTCCAGCTGCTCTCGGACGACAACGGGTGGGACTAAAAATAAAAGACTGTACCCCATGTCCTTTCCCCTTTTTATATAATATTAAATAAAAAACAAAAACAAAACAAATATATATATATAATAAAACTGGTGGAAGAAGCCTATGTTAGGTTTCCGCCAGGTCACGTGACCGGGGGGGGGGGGGGCTTACGTCACGGGGGGGGACCTTGATTCCTCATTCCTCACTGCGCCTTTGCTGGTTTTGAAGGAACCAATGCCCCCTACTGTCGTTGACGCAACTTTAACATTTTGTAACTAAAGAAAATCGCACCATATGGGCATATCAGGATATAAGTATGAATCACCGAACCCTAGTGAACACATATATATAACCCTCAATATGTCCACTCTGATTATGTAAACGATTTTTGATAATTAAAACAATCGCAACGCCGGCGGACAACAGCGAGACTTTTTTTTTGATTTAGTGGACTGTGTTTTTTAGTTAGACCTGTGAGCCGACTTTGTTATATCAATCACAGATCTCTTATTTGAGCGGTACACAAATTTTAATTTGTGTTACAAAAGAGTACAAAAATAGTACAATAACATGGCATAGTTTGTTTTGCATTTTAAGGTACTGGTGTTTTTTACATATACCTGCAAGCCGACTTTGTTTTTATTACTGAGCCATTATTTTGGTGGTACAAAATTTTCTTTTGGTGGTACAAAAGGGTTTTAAACGAGAACAAAATTATGATATAATTAGTTTTTAATTTTAGTAAACTTGTTTTGTCCTAGACCTGTAGTCCGACTTTTATATTGGTTATAGCTTCCAAAGTAAAGTGGTACAAAATTTTCTTTTGGCGGAACAAAAAGGTACCAAAATTCCGATATAAGTTTTATTACGAAAAAACAATGTCGGCTCACAACCCTAGGGAGCTGCGGGGCTGACTTGTGCTGGCCGCCGCGCCATGCGTGTTTACTTCTGAAGCACCGCCGGCGTTAGGGCTAACTCCCAACCTCTGCGGGCGCCGCGGCATTTGCCCCTCATAGTACCGTTGGCCTTGGCTGTGATTGGCCGGTCCCGGGACCCATCTGCCGCCACCACCCGAATCTTCATTCGAGGTTCTACTGCCGAAGACCAACGAACTGACCGACAAAGGTATGTACTAATAATTATTTGCCCTTTTGTTATACTGTTTCAGTTAAATGTCATGTATATGTTTAGTGTTGCACATTTATTTAACTGGTATGTTAAAATATGAGAATCACAGACCAATTAAATAATTGTTATCATAATAATCTTACCAAACTTAATTATTTTATAATCACAGAAATGAAATAGGCACATGCATTTGTTTCAACACCTTATTTTTTTGTTTTCTTATTTTAGCACATTTTCCCTATAGGGAAGAAGCTATTACCGTAGTCGGCTTGGTGAGACCTAGGCCCGGGACCATGATAAGTTTGTGTTTTTAGGTCCCCAAATGTCAAAACACCATTCCTTCTAATTTATATATATATATATATATTTATGTGTCCGTAAAAATTTGGTTTTTTGATCATTTATCTACGTCAATTGGTTACTGATATTATATATTGAAAGTGCTAAATATTGGTACGTTGTCTAATGTTATTCTTAGGGAGGAAAAAAGTAATATTTCGCTTATTTATGAACATAAATTGAATAAACTTGGTATATGGCTTCATGTGATTGTGGTTTATTGTTTGCACAAAAAATTAAATTTTCTACTATGGTTCCCATAGCAGCAAACCTAGGTACTCGGACCCGATGTTATTGTTATGGAGAGTAATTGAAATGCTATATATTGCTTATTATTGAAACTATTCGGATGCAACTTGTTATGTGACTTCACTTAGATAAGCTCTATTGATATTTGCATAAAAAACAGACTGTGTTCTTTGCTGCAGCAAACCTGCATAAGTTACTCATTCCCAATGTTATTATTATAGAGAATTATTTTTATTCTTTAGTATAGGTATTTTGATTTTTAGCGAATTTCACCTATAGGGAAGTTAGCGAATTTCCCCTATAGAGAAGAAGCTATTACCGTAGGTCTCATGGTAAGACTTAAGCTCGAGACCACGATAACTTTTCATTTTGAGGTCCCCAGATGCCAAAAACACCATTCTTTCTAATTTGTATATATGTATATACATATATATATATGTATATGTATATATATATATATATGTGTGTGTGTGTGTGTGTGTGTGTGTGTGTGTGTGTGTGTGTGTGTGTGTCCGTAAGCACGATAACTCCCGTAAAACAGGTCCGATCTTAATTAAATTTGGTACAAATGTGTAAAGTACCATTTATTTGAACGAGTTCGAAAACCAGACGAATCGCGATTTTTGGGGGGTTTTGTACCCCAAAAAATGTTTTAGCGAATTTCCCCTATAGGGAAGAAGCTGTTACCGTAGGTCTGATGGTAAGACTTAAGGCCGAGACCATGATAACTTTTTGTTTTGAGGTCCCTAGATGCCAAACACACTATTCGTTCAAATTTATATATATATATATATATATATAAACATATGTGTCCATGAATGTGATAACTTGAGTAAAAAACGTCCGATTTCAATGAAATTTGGCTCAAATGTGTAAAATGACATTCATGACTTAAGTTCGAAAATCAGAAAAATCTGACCAGGGGAAGGGGGGTTTATGGGGGTTTTAAATTTTTCAAAAATCAAATTTTTGCATTTTTCACCCTAAAATTTTTAAACAACTTAATTTTGGTTTTAACCATGTTATAGAGCTTAAAAAACAAATAATATAGTATTTTGAATTATTAACCTAGGTTAAGTGGTTACGGAGAAAATCCAAAAAACCTACTCATAAAATCTTCCATGTTAATCTTACGGGAAAAAGGTTTTTGGCTTTTCCTCAGTTTATTTTAATGTAAACTTCACATTTTCTTTTACCAATCTGTTCAGTTCCACAAAAAAATCATTTTGGTGTTTAAATTGTGATTCTATGCCCAACCGTTGCTGAGATATTCAAAGTGCTAAACACAGTACGTTGTCCAATGTTATCCTTATGGAGAATAAATAAAATTTGAGATCTCGATTATTTATGAAGGTATGTTGATGAAACTCGGTATATGGCTTCACGTAGTACTGGTATATTGATATTTGCACAAAAAATTGATTATTTGTTGATTATCCCCGTAGCAGCAAACCTGCGTACACAGCCCCCATGTTATTCTTATGGAGAATAAGTAAAATGTAATGACTCCCTTAATTATGATCATAAATTAATAAAACTTGGTATGTAGCTTCACTTGGTTGAGTTATATTGATAATTGCATAAAAAACCCATTTTTTATCCTTGTTGCAGCAAACCTGCTTACTCAGCCCCCATGTTATTCTTATGGAGAATAACTAAAATATTATATGGCGCTTATTTACGATTGAATATAGATGAATCTTGGTATGTGGCTTCACCTAGTTAAATTATATTTATAAACAAAACAGAGCATAAAAACAAATTGTTTATGTTCCTTGTTTCAGCAAACCTACTTTTACTCATTACCAATGTTATTCTTATAGATAATAATTAAAATCGTTTATATGAGAATATATTTTTATGAAACTTGGTATGCGGCTTTATGTGGTATTAAGACAAATATTTTGCATTGGAAATTCGCTGAGTACGCAGGTTTGCTGCTGCGGGGGTATTAATTTTTACCATTGAATTCAGCAGTAGTATAAACGACCTTTAGTTACCACGTGACCTAATTAGCATAATGCTAGAAGCAGAAAGTGCATTTTAGCAGATCTGAGATGCATGGGAGATTTCTTGTTAATTCATCCAAACTAGCTGACATCATTCTGTAAGAATCTAGGAATCGCACCCAAATATTTCCTATTTGAATGGATATAGCTATCATCTTTTCTTTGTTTGAAGGAATCATTCTTATGTCACATCCTTTTAAGACATCCAGGTTAGAAACTATAAAAGCCTGATCATAATTTGACAAGTTGTGCAACCATACAGGAATAAAATTTGGTGGTTTACATCTAAGATTGCATCGACTACACAGAGAATGCCGAAATTTTGAAGTGATGTGATCGTGATCTGCACATTTGAGGGTATCAGTGTTTAGCTCAATAAACGTTCTTTTACAAATGTCACATTCCACTGATTCATCATGCCGCTTGCGTTCTTTTTCATTCATGGACATAGGTTTGTTAATGGAATATATTTTCTCGATACGTTCGGCTACTTCTTTTATGTGGAGCAAAAACTTAGCCCCCGCGTTTGGACCCCGATAAAGAAACGGTTCTGTCGAAATGTTTAACTCCTCAAGTGTTTCCGAATCATATGTGGATGAAATAATGGTACAAAAACTGTTCGCATTGTGTCTCTGATAGGTCTTCCCATCGTAATCTATATCTACTGTGCTGACAGGTGTTAGCGTCGACTCAAAGTCAGCAACTATTGTAAACGGCACTTTTATTTGAGTTTCAAACTGTTGAAACTGCAACGTGTTCTTATCAGGAGAGGGGAGTTTAATTTCTGTAGGTTTATGTTTTCCGCACAAAGTTAAATGTTCCTTCAGCCATACTTCAGCGTTAGGCTTACAATTCCTCACCTCTTTACTTTGAGAGCATCGTTTACAGACTACTATCTTATTGCTACCTTTCCTAATTTGCTTCTGAATTAGTTTAACAAAGTCTTGAATGTAGACGAAGTGAGATTGGTTGTCCTTTCCATGTAAAAGCAGAAGATCTGTATGGTCGGTCGCTCAGCTCATCAACAACCCGAAGAGGAGCAATTTTATTTTCGCTAGTATACTCAAAAACGTTAACTGAAACATTAATATTTCGTTTTTCGAACTGTTTGATTTGATTTATATTGACAGGGAACTTGAGACCGTCAAAGTTATACTTGTTTAATAAAACATCAAACGATTTTTCAGTGAGTGTAACATTTGGTTTTACATTCGGGATATGCTTTGTTAGCATACTATAAACAAAGCATCGATTATCTTCATTCATTACGTTAACACAAGCATTACGTTTAACTAATTTAGCTGGTAAAGGTACATAGCTTGAACCACTTGGTTCCTTGTAAACAAACTTACTTACACGTAATGTTAGACATTTAACGTTGTTGAAGATCCATCCACTTTTTTCAGCCTCCTGTTCTTCTTCTTCTTGCAAAAGCTTCGCCCCATCACTATGCAGTTGACTGTCCAAATCATCGGTCCCGGCAAACACCATCCTGGATTGAGTTTTGAAGTTTCTAGTAGCAGTCAGTCCTTCTTCAGGAAGTTTGTAATAGGCTTCAAGTACCATATTGAATTTAAGCGAGCGAGTTATTTCCATTTCACTATTAAGAATGTCTTTTACAACTACTAGTGCAGATTCAACAAAAGGAACCAAGTCAATAAAGTCACCTTTTTTGTTTTTGATACAATAGTCCCGAGCATTATTAAGAGCCTTTTTTAATTCCCAAGTTAAGTCAATAAAGTCACCATTTTTGTTTTTGATATAATAGTCCCTATCATTATGAATAGCCTTTGTAGGCTCTGAAGAGTCATTGGTAGCAGACGGTACTGGGGTAGATGTCGATGGCAAAGATGTGGGTGAATCCCTACTGGTTTTTTTTTTAAGTCTTCTTAGTTTAGCGGAAATATTAGAAGGTTCACACTTTCTTTTTAACACTGAACTGTTCGTTTTGCCTTTGATACTGCTAGTACTACTGCCGCCACCGGTTTTCGACGCAGGTGGCTGGCAGACACTACCTCCAACATATTGTTTTTGAGTGTTACCTGAACTGTCTACACTTTGAAGAGGCAAATCTGGGACCACTGATCTACTTTGTTGCGGTGATTGAAAATTTAACTGTGGTGTATAAAAGTTACTAAGTGAAAGACATATTGTCTGATGTTTATCGCGAACACTAGTAGTAAGAAAATATGCTTCACGACAAACTGCGCACATAAACATCACACGCGAACTATTGCAGATGAGCTGGTGAACTGTGACTCAAACTCCGCTCACATCTGCTTATAAAGTCGTGGACCCCTTCTCTGTTGGGGTTGGGTATGCGAGCAGGATAGAGATAGGGGCGTTGGCTACACTAATGCTACCCTGTGAGCAAGAGGGAGAGCAAAACATGCGAGAAAGAAACAGAAAACCTCTTGGGCGTGGTCGTTTTACGTTTGCTAGCACCAGAGAGATAGAGAAGGAAATAGTCCCCCTAACAGAGACAGGCGATCTCTTGGGCGTGGTCATTTAACGCTATTGGTAAGAGCGAGAGGGGGGTGCAACGAAGATAGCAACACGGGTGTGGTCATTTGAAGCTGTGCAATAGAAAAAGATAGAGCTATAGTGTGAGGGAGACAACAACATAGAGGAGTACGGGCGGGTTTGATATAAATACACGTATGTTTCAGCAGTTGAGTTCAGTCGAGCGCGTCTCCGCACATCATCTGCACCGCTCTTCTGATTGTAAGTGATAATTTTCGTTTTGCTCACCATGTTTTCAGGATGCTTTGTGTTTTCAGGTTGCTTCGATGTTTCCAGGTGCTCTTTGCGAGTGAATATTTTGACCACCAGGGGTTTTTATCTTTGTCTGTATATATTATTTGTAATATATTCCTTACAGATAATTGTGTGGTGGTTCATCAGTGTTGTTGGAATTTTAGAGTTGTTTAGTTTACATATCGGCTGTCTTGCGCTAATGTTTCCCCCCCCTGTGTATTTTCTGTTACTGTTGTGATTTTGTGTTTGATATGTTGCTGTTTTTGAGTTTTTCGGGAAAATGTATCATGCAAATTCATATATTTTTCACCATTGGTTGCGGTTACAGTTTTGGCATGGGGTGTTGGTTATGTATGTGTGGTGTCAAGTAGTACTTCCATTGCAGTGTTTGTGGTTTTAACTATGCAGATTGTGATTATCTGATGAGGTTATGAAACATTGTATTTTTGCTGTACTTTGCACTTCTATACGTTTTACTTTGTGCTCTTTCGTGGTTAAGTAAAAAAATTTACTACTTATAATAGGTATAGCATAAAGTACACAATGAGAACACCATTTTATTTAAAAATTTGATTTACTAAAAATGCTAGTTTGTCAATGGGAGGAGGATGTGTTGAAATGGGTGATGGTTTTGTTAGTAATGTGTGTAAAATTGCTGGGTAAGTGATTGGGTTATGGCAAGGGGTGGAAGAGGTGGAAGGGCTGACGGAGGCGATAGTTTTGAGTAATGGGTGACGGCGATGATAAGAGGTGAGGGCGGAGGTTTGAGGACGAGTCGTGGTGAGGACGGCGGCAGAAGTGGTAGGGTGAGTCGTGGTCAGGCGGGCAGCAGCGGTTGATGGGCGGCGAGTCGTGGTCAGGGGAGTAGCAGCGGTTGATGGGCGGCGAGTCGTGGTCAGGGGGGCAGCAGTGGTTGATGGGCGGCGAGTCGTGGTGATGGTAGGGCGAGTCGTGGTGAGGGTGGCGGTGCTTTGTGGAGGAGCTCTGCTTTCTTCCACCAGACATATAGTCTGGGGAATACCTGTAGAACAAAACATATTTCTAGAATTTTCCCAGCTTTAAACTTGTTATTATAAGTATTGATGATTTATTCATATGTTGAAAGAGGACGATTAATACTTTTAGCTCTTACACTTGTTTCACTTCATATGGTTTTATATTTCTGGTAGAATAAATCACTGATAACCTGATTCGTCGGTAGTACCGAGTTCTTTAATACAAAATTATGTGAAACAATAAAGCTGCTGACATGCTCTACTATATCATGTAGTTTTAATGTCATTGCTAAAGAACATTAACTTTAGAGTTATTTTTAAAACACATATCCTACTACGTTACAGTTACTACGTTACAACAAAAACTCCTTGTATTCTTATACGTTTTTGTTTTAGAGACGAGCATGCACTCATGATGTCCTTATACGAATTAACTAAAAAAACTATTCTGGAGGAGTTTCAACAGTTTAATGAACTAGTTGCAGTTATAAATAAACTCCCTTATGAAATATATGAACAACTTGTCAACGAACATTGTATAAATTGTATGAGCTCCTTGATCTGTTATTACAAACGAGAAGACGTTCAGATATGTCGTAGATGTTTTAATAATAGTGTAGCTGATATTGACAACTATGAACGAGTGGTTCGTTCGATTCATCTCAGAAGACTTCAAATTGCATTAACAAAAAATACAATTGTTCAAGATGTGGTTGTTCTTTTATCGAACTGAATGAAATTACACCAGGCTGTGGATGTTCGGTAAATATTAGTCAGCAGCTCTACAGTTAGCTCTTATTATTATCACGTCCAGAAAAGTTATTCTCGAGAATGTAAATGAATACAATAACTGATGTGTAAATATTTGAGTATTTCGGAAGTCGAAAATGTATCATGCAAATTAATAACTGTGTTATGTTTCTTTAAAGTTATAAACATACACTACCTTCTTTTGGATTTTACCCGTTTTAAATACAAAATGTTATTTTTTGTTCACTATGTGTTACAGAAAGAGTCATAAGAAGATGTCTCTCGCTACTAAGTTGGAAGGACTTCAAAAATCAATTACGCTACCTAGGGTTCCAGTGAAGGACTTGATTTAGGTAAACGGCTACCCTATAATTACGATCAGACGGGTTGATACTAAATTTGGCAAATCAATTGCCGCTGAGATAGAAATGCCAGATTCATCACAAGCAGTTGTGTATCTACCATCGAGGTTTGAAATTCAATTGACAGAAGACGACTTGATCGAAATCAGACAAGGCGGGTTTTCTTTAAAATGTACAGGGACGACAGGTAGATCACCAGATGTGCTTGTTTTCAAGAGGGATTCTTGATCCCTACACTGAGTTTCTGTAGTATTTTTGATTACTGTTGCTTATTATAACACTAAATTCATTTTATCAACATTAACATCAACAACTTTGTCAATAGTTAGCTTATTATTCGTGTAATAATGGAAAAAATACTTGTCAAATGTTAAGAGTTTACGGGCCTTACAGCTAATGCAATATCTTACGGCCTCAGAACACGTCGTTTGTTATGTTCTGTTTCAAATAATTGTTATAATAAGAAATGCTTTAATTCACTTTGTATCATCAATTTGTAAAACCTTATACTCTATTTGTACTTGATGGAAAGTTATTTGTCAAATGTTTAAGAGCTGCATATACATTGTTAAGAGCTTACGGGTCTTACAGCTAATGCAATATCTTACGGCCTCAGAACACGTCGTTTGTTATATTCTGTTTCAAATAATTTTAGAAATGCTTTAATTCACTTTGTATCATCAATTTGTAAAACCTTATACTCTATTTGTACTTGATGGAAAGTTATTTGTCAAATGTTTAAGAGCTGCATATACATTGTTAAGAGCTTACGGGTCTTACAGCTAATGCAATATCTTACGGCCTCAGAACACGTCGTTTGTTATATTCTGTTTCAAATAATTTTAGAAATGCTTTAATTCACTTTGTATCATCAATTTGTAAAAACCTTATACTCTATTTGTACTTGATGGACAATTATTTGTCAAATGTTTAAGAGCTGCATATACATTGTTAAGAGCTTACGGGCCTTACAGCTAATGCAATATCTTACGGCCTCAGAACACGTCGTTTGTTGTATTCTGTTTCAAATAATTTTAGAAATGCTTTAATTCACTTTGTATCATCAATTTGTAAAACCTTATACTCTATTTGTACTTGATGGAAAGTTATTTGTCAAATGTTTAAGAGCTGCATATACATTGTTAAGAGCTTACGGGTCTTACAGCTAATGCAATATCTTACGGCCTCAGAACACGTCGTTTGTTATATTCTGTTTCAAATAATTTTAGAAATGCTTTAATTCACTTTGTATCATCAATTTGTAAAAACCTTATACTCTATTTGTACTTGATGGACAATTATTTGTCAAATGTTTAAGAGCTGCATATACATTGTTAAGAGCTTACGGGCCTTACAGCTAATGCAATATCTTACGGCCTCAGAACACGTCGTTTGTTATATTCTGTTTCAAATAATTTTAGAAATGCTTTAATTCACTTTATGTCATCAATTTGTAAAACCTTATACTCTATTTGTACTTGATGGAAAGTTATTTGTCAAATGTTTAAGAGCTGCAGGTAAATACATTGTTTCTAGTAAATTAGTTATTGTTTTTATTTTCCTTTTGCAAATGAAATAAGTTAGGTGTTAACTGGTTTGTTTAGAGTCAATTATTAAAACCTATCCTTACCGGTAATTTGAGCTGGACCAAATGCGGCGGGAGGTAATCCCTAAGCCCCTCGATTTCCTCCCTCGTCCTGGGGTGGGTGAGGTAGATGGTCAAGTAGTATGTCGGTTCCATTGGTGTGGATGCAGAACTTACTCTGGATGCATTTCTCTGAGCTTAAGTACCACAGTAGGCGTCGCCCAGTTAAAGTTTTGTTTTCATTTTTTGTTGTCATATAACTGAGTTTGAGTCCCAAGAGGAAAAACGAGACGTAAAATGCAGTGCTTAGACACTGACCACAGACAACAAGGAGTTGGGAGCGATCCAAGCAAAACATTGTAGCAATTGACATTTAGTGGACCACATTCCACCAGGTCCGGGTTCGCGCGGCTGGCGTCTCGCCAGGACTCCCGCGCAGTTACATAAGACGGTTCCCATGCATCTATGCATCTCAGATCTGCACTTTCTGCTTCTAGCATTATGCTAATTAGGTCACGTGGTAACTAAAGGTCGTATATACTACTTTCAGCATAAAAAATGTTGTATTTTGATCATTGCTCGACGTCAATTGGTTATTGATATATTGAAAGTACTAAAACAGTACGTTGTGTAATGTTATTCTTATAGAGAAACAGAAAAATTGTATATCTTGCATAAAAACCCATTATTTTGTGTTCCTTGTTGTAGCAAACCTGCGTACTCATCCCCAATGTTATTCTTATGGAGAATAATTAATATTTTAAAATTCATCATTATTTTAATATTTCAAAACACAAAATTAATGTTTTTTTATGCTGAATTCAACGATTAAAATTTGATTTTAATAAAAATGACATGTGGAAAACCCCAAAAAATCATTTTTGGGGTACAAACTCCCCCAAAACTCTCTTTGGATGGTGCGATTCGTCTGGTTTTCGAACTCGTTCAAATAAAGGGTACTTTACACATTTGTACCAAATTTCATTAAGATCGCACCTTTTTACGAGAGTTATCGTGCTTACGGACATATATATATACACATATACATATATATATACATATATACAAATTTGGACAAATAGTGTTTTTGTCATCTGGGGACCTCAAAATTAAGTTATCATGGTCTCTGGCTTAAGTTCTACCATGAGACCTACGGCAATAGCTTCTTCCCTGTAGGGGAAATTCGCTAAAATTCGAGTTATCAAGGAATTCGACTTATAGAGGTTCGAGTTATCGAGGTTCCACTGTAATTTGTAATTTTTTTTAGATGGCATACAACAACGGTAACGCTGCTCGGGCGGAGAGCCTTTTTGTCCACTTGAGGGAAGGCAAGGCTACCGCAGCCGCAGCATCCGAAATCAGTAGAGCTGTGCGATGGGTGACCCCGTCACTAGTTGCGGGAATGCTGAGTAAGTAATACATTATTGAAAAACGTGGTTCACACTTTCTGGAAAGTCAGGGAATTTGAAAATGATCAGGGAAAGTCAGGGAATTTGAAAATGGTCAGGGAGTCATGGATTTTGAAAAAGGAAAGTCAGTAAACATTTTGAGAAACACCAAAAAACAGGGATAATGATTTACCATTTTATACAAGTCAGGGAAAATTATTTATTTTAATCGTAAACACAAAGCACTACTTGCAAAATTCAAAACTTATAATACTCCCGTCGCAGCAAACCTGCGTACTCTGCGAATTTAGAATGCATAATATTTGTCTTAATACCACATAAAGCCGCATACCAAGTTTAATTAAAATATATTCACAAATAAGCGATATATAAGATTTTAATTAATCTCCATAAGAATAACCTGTGGACCGAGTACCCAGGTTTGCTGCTACGGGAACCATCGGCGAAAATTTTTTTGTTGTGCAAACAACAATAAAACACAACCAGATGAAGCCACATACCAAGTTTCGTCAGTGTATGTTCATAATAAGCGTGAAAGTCAGGGAACATCAACTTGTTGGTCAGGGAAATCATTACCCAAATAAATGTGTGAACCATGCATAATGTTATTTAGTTTATTGTTGGTTAGGAATAAATTAACAATTTAATAACTTTTATAACATTACATAAATTTTGTTGAATGTTTACTAATTTGTTTCAATACCGGTATAGGAATTTCTTCTGGAAAAATAGTAACTTAGGATAATACCCCCTTTGCAGCAAAAGGCCTATGTCTTACCATGCCGAATGGGATTTTAATATCTCATTTTTCAACAGAGGACTACGATGGCAACGTCAGTGTCATCATTCGGTTGCTGAGGAGTCTGGGTGGCCCCCCAGAGGTGCAAGAGGGCAAGGAGGACGTGGTGGGAGAGGAGGCCGAGGCGGGAGAGGTGACCAAGGCGGGCAGCCCCAGCCCGTCCCACAGCACTCTGAGACCCAGCCCCAGCAGCAGATCCCTCAGCAGCAGCCCCCTCAGCAGCAGATCCCTCAGCCCCAGCCACAAGAAAACAGAGCTGCTACAGCTCCAAAAAAACTGTGTAATAATAAAGTATACAAACCTAAACTTGTGAGATAGGCTAATTGTTATTTTATCATTTTTTGGCGGTGTTTTGTTCTAGACTATTTATTTTTTGTTTTTTTTTATGAATTAGTATTATACACTTTTGTTACAACTCATTCTTTTATAATTTGTTTTTATTTGTTATTATAGGTACTACAATTATAAATATTTTTATGTTGTCCTTGATCTATTTTTCTTTTTTAAACCTTCTTTTAGCGAATTTCCCCAATAGAGAAGAAGTTATTACCGTAGGTCTCATGGTAAAAAAATTAAAATAATAGAAAGCAAAAAACGCCCGATTAACTTAATCAGAGTGAACATATTGAGGGTTATATATATTTGTTCACTAGGGTTTGGTGATTCATACCTATATTCTGATATGCCCATATGGTGCGATTTTCTTTAGTTACAAAATATTAAAGTTGCGTCTACGACTCGACGAACTCGTTGTCGACCGCCGCGATTGATTTGATTATTAAATATCTTTAACTTAATCAGAGTGAACATATTGAGGGTTATATATATGTGTTTAATAGGGTTTGGTGATTCATACCTATATCCTGATATGCCCATATGGTGCGATTTTCTTTAGTTACAAAATGTTAAAGTTGCGATACTGATATGACGACCTCGCTGTTGACCGCCGGCCGGCGCCAAGATTGATTTCTTTATTAAATATCTTTTACTTAATCAGAGTGAACATATTGAGGGTTATATATATGTGTTTAATAGGGTTTGGTGATTCATACCTATATCCTGATATGCCCATATGTGGACATTTTCTTTAGTTAGCCTACATGTTAATGTAGCTTCACCGGCTACACCGGTCTTCGCCTTCGTGTGCTGTGGTTGACTACATTTTATTTACATAAATATGGAAATATATATAATACATGAAATATTAAATATATTTGGTGATTAGGACCTTACAATTTATAATTTAATTCTCTGGTAATGTAGCCTAATATATTATAACCAAACAGCACTGATCAGGGGCGGATCCAGAGGTCATGTTTGGGGGGGGCGGTCACCGAAAGTTACCCCTCCCCCTTCCCTGTGGATGGTCCCTGGCACCCGCATTATTGTTTTTAACTATATGAAATTATACAACGAATGAAATTAAGTTAACATAATATATCAATAACCTTGTACTCAAGAAAAGGGATGGTCCCTGGCACCCCCATTATTGTTTTTAACTATATGAAATTATACAGCGAATGAAATTAAGTTATCAACGAGTTCGCACGCAGCACGCTGACGTGAGGGAAGTGAATTTCCGCATAAAAAACGATAAAAACTCAAAATCAGTTAAAAACATACATTTACTCCAATTTTGATTCAAATCTGAAATCATTCATTCTTTGGCTGTTCTGATGCTCCTGGTTCTATTTACCTGCAATGCTGGGAATGTAATTTTGCGCATTATAAGGTTAGGAGAAGGTCCAGTCAGGCTTTAAAGTAGGCGTGAGGTTGTTGGGGATTATAAAAGTACACCAAAAATGAATAACAGGCTTTTCTAATGTAAAATCCCCATAAGACAACGTACTGTGTTTGGTCGATACATATTTTCTTTAATAACTCGGTAAATATTTATGCTAGAATGACGAGAGAGGGCTTAAAAGTTTCGCCACACTAATTCCCATCTTTTTACATGCATTAATTTCCCATCTGGGGCTTTTCTGACCCTTTTTGGGCCCAAAAACTCGAAATTTGAAAGATTAATCCTAAAAAAGGGGTTTAGAGTTTTCCGATTGTTTTGCCCAACGAACTTGTCCAACTGATTATAGAAAGGAACGTCCCTACCAAATTTGAAGTAAATCGGACAAAAAATGCGACCGCTAGAGTGCATACACATATATAGATATAAAATTTTGAACGACCCCCAAAACGTGTTCAGGGGGTCACGTTAGGAACTTCTATGGCGGTCCCGGGCTTAAGTTTCACCGTGCGGGTCATGCTAATAGTTCACTTTCCAAAGGAAATTCACTAATAACCTTGTACCCAAGAAAAATCAATCTTAACTTTATAAACAAGCTAAACAAAAATTAACTTTAGTTCTACTGCCCCTGACCGTAAATAAAAATAAAATATTTAAGCATTACACTTTTTTCTACGTCATCTGTAGGCGTCTAAGAACAAGTAATATGTCTAAATAAACAATTGATTTTAGTATTTACCCAGGCGAAAAACTATTTCAAAACTTATTTGAAATCTGTAATTCTAAACTATACTACGCGAATTAGGAATGAGACTGACAGCCAAGGTCAACCACTCGAAAAATGAAAATGTCGTACCATATTTTTACAAAATAAAATACTTGGCGTATGAGCTTCTGTTTGCACGCAATTTAATCTTTGTTTCCTCTTATTAAATCACATATAATTTGAGGCACTTTTTTCTTCTAGCCTAGTGACTGGATATTTATTGCCTAGCAACGGATTACGCGGTTTTAAACAAAAATCAAACCTTACCTGTAAACGAAACACCGCTGATAGCAAACGACGGTAGGCGGGCGAAATATAATAAAATATAATCACTGAATACAATTGTAGCAACCTTTGCTGTAAAAATTTACTTCCAAGACCAAGACTGTTGAAAACACTGCATTTTTGGTCTGTCAACTGGCAAAACTGCAACAACTTCGCGATACTCAGGAATATCAATGTTTTTACAGTAAAAGTAATGTGTTATATACTAAAATGGAAGTTTAAAATTTCACCTGTCTAATGGTGTGTATTTTATTTCATTTAAAGAAACGTTTAGGTTCGTTAGTTTGAATTTAAATATAACCTTGTAGACAAGAGCTGCAAAAGTTGACCCTCGGAATCGAAAACCGGGGTTTCGGGAGGCTTTTTATGCTTACATTTTCATTTGGATTTATTCAAACTTTCATCGTATGCCTGAATAATAAAATAAAACACAAAAATGCTTAGGTTGGGGGGGGTGACCGCCCCTACCGCCCCCCTTGGAACCGCCTCTGGCACTGATGTGCATAATCATAATTTATATATTTTTATATCGGGGTGGCAAAAATGTTTGGGGTTGTGATTATTGTGAAATTTCATACATTAAAATCTTAATAATTCTTCAACGCCTATGTTGAAAATTGCTGATGTGTATGGATACAGATATGTTTGTAAGACAATTGAGATATAAACCTTCATATATACAGTTTGTTTTGTTTTCAGTCGTGATATCGTAATTTATTTATCATAGTGTGGCAACACTGCTACTAAATTATGGTGCAGGTTGAGAAAATGACTGATTTTTTTAATGGTCAGGGAAATTTCCTGAGAACAATTTATTGATGAATTTAGGAAATTAGTTTTTTGCATTTTTCGCCCTAAACTTTTTAAAACATTTAATTTTGGTCTGGACCATGTTATAGAGCTTAAAATACCCCTGTTATAGCAAACCTGCGAATCTGAATTTAAAATTAAGCAATACCATCGGGCTTACACATATCACTTAGGTTTCAGGCCTAACTGAATGTATAACCAATAAAAACATTGTTACTGGTTTATAAGTTAAACTACTCCTATCCAAGAAATATATATTTCACTAACTAATAGGCCTAATACTTGCTTTGACTAAATAATCTGTACTGGAATATTATTTCTCAAATTCAATGATATAGGTATAATATATAATAATAATAATAATACTCTATATAATAATAGGTATAACAAATTTCCAATCACTTTACTACCTATGTACAAATTAAAAGGTATAAATACGGTGCCGATAGCCTATATGCGATTAGAACAAAAAGGGTAAATATTTTATGTTAGAGTGGCAGCTGTGCTACTCTTGCAGGTAATTTTTGTTGGCTGAACTGATACAAATGTGGGTAAAATTGTTTTATTAGTGTGGTAGCATTGCTACACAAATAGGTTAGTTTAAATTTGTTTGTATGGCAGCACTGCTACCCAAATAGGTACCTAATTTTATTTTTGTTACTGTGGCAACACTGGACAATTTACTTTTTTTTACAATTTAGTTTAGTGATGAACTTAGTGGCAGTTTCACACCGATGTTTAATCGCTGTCCACATTGCAGTGTGCAGACTTTTAGCTATTAAAATTAAATTAATTGCTAATTTTGATATTATTTGCTGAAAAAATCTCTGTGTTTGGTCATAATTTGATTCATAACTAAAAATATACTTTTAATTCGTTTTGAAAAGTAAAATTTGTACTATTTATATTTAGTTCTCACCAGCGAGAAAATTACAACACTCATACATGTTTAATTATCTTTATACTCATACATCTGAATAATAAATAATATCTAATAATAATAATATCTAATAATAATAATATCTAATAATAGTAATATCTAATAATATTTAATATCTAATAATAATAATAAATAATAAATCTGATAGAGGCAAGGGTGCCTGAAAATAAAACTTTCTATGGAAAAAGAGCATCGTTACCAACACACCGGTTTCATGGGAATTTCGTTTCCTGAAATAAGTATATTGATAATGAAAAATTAAAGTGCTATGTAAGTACCACAAATCGGCCGTTGCGAAGCACGGGAACACAGCTAGTACATCACAGTACTAGGAGGACACCAAGCAATGGACTTTTTACCATTATCTTGGGACTAAGCTCAAGAACCTGCCAGCAGGCAGAACCCATCCTGATTTTATATATATATATATATATATACTGAATTTCTCCACGTATTGTGTACAACACCCATTCTGGGATAATCAATGGTTTTAGTACCTACTATAAATCTATGAAAAATAAAATATTTAAAATGAAGAAAGTCATATAAGTACTGGCTGTGGTGACCATCAATGAAAAAGCAATAGTTTAAAAATTTAAAAATGTATAGTAATTCTAGGATAAATCAATCAGATCAAAAAAAATCTTTAAGTAGCTAATAAAAAGTAGGCATATATGTGTTGACACTATGGCAATGCCAATTAATCAATAACTAATCGAAACATATTTATTTTTCATACAAAATTATTTGTATTTCTTCCTCCCTTATCTATTTAAAAGTATGGCTTGAGTTTAGATTTCTATGCAGCCACACTATTCCAGGGATTTCCTTCAAATATTATATTTATATAGTTTGTTTTTATATAGAGAAGATATAGCATGGGGCACACTAGGCTAATTACCAGCGCTTTAGTAAGCACAAATGGAACTGGCGGGTCAAGGACAATATCGTTGCAATGTACCAGCTGATAATTTTAGTATTATGTTACATGGAGAAATGATCAGCTGGCCTGGTTAAACATTTGTCCTTGACCCACCACTTCTATTGGTGTTTACTAAAAGCATTGATTTTGAATACAGAATAGATGAACCGAGTTTATGGCCCACCTGTAACTTGGAAAATACATCGTGAAACGAGAGCTACCATCTCAAAGAAGGCGCTGGCAACCAGTGTTTTCAGTTAGCGGGATTTTTTGATCTTCCACAGGATTAAAACGGGATGCGGAATAAAATCGTAAATATTACCGATATTGCTAGTTATAATGGGAAAATTGACCTGGTTTGAGGTGTAAATATTTAATGACGGGTTTTGTATATGGTGTTAATTATTGTTATTTACTAAAACCTTATAAATTATATTAATAGTTATATATTTGTTTCATCCAAACCCATTTTTTTGCTCAGCCATTTGATTTGTTTCCCTAATTATTATTTATCTCGTAACATAACAATATTTGCAGGTTAAGAAGATCATCTGTATATCTATTTTAACGATATTTTCAAGCTAAAGTAATAAACAAGGGGCTTGAGGGCATGGTCTCCCAATTATAACAAAGCTTGAGTATGAACATCAAATATTTAAAAAATGACAATTTCTAAACAATTGTCTACAAAAATTATCTTGTTTACATCAACAAAGTTATCTTAATCATGCATGACTGTGGTAAACAACTTTCCACTGAAATATTTAAACTTATTTGATATTTAAATTACTCACAATATCCCACCCAATGTGGGGGGGGGGGGGATTTCAGGGAACATCTGCAGCAGTGTTGTCATGTTATGGGTAAAGCTCTCCGCTTCTTTCGATAAGTTATCCTTTAGAGTTTTATACACTGACATCTGAAAAATAATGTTTACTTAAATCTTACTAAAATACATACGATTCAATATGAGTATATATGTTTTTATATGTCCACAACTTTCAGTAAAAGTGACTAATATTTATAATTAGCCTATTAGCGAATTATTATTTTTAACATTTTGTTAAACAAAGTATGCTGTATTAAATTATTTTTATTTAAGAATTTAAAACATAGCACTGTGTATAACATCTTAATATTTTATAGGATATATTAAGAATACAAATTCCAGAGTTTCCTATTTTTAATATTTATATTTTGACATATTTGTAATAAATTTAAATATTATCATCATACCTTATCCTATTCTCTAATAACAGTAAGATGTGCTTGCTTGCTTGTAACTCTGATCTCGAAAAACTATTTGAAACTTTCAAATGCTGTATTTAGGGGTGGATACAGACTATCGTTTTGGGGGGGGGGGTATGAGTGAATAAAAAATATATATATATATATATATATATTGTCAAAATACCATAACCTTTACAGTGAAAATAGGTAAAATACGTAAAGGTATGTGACTTTTTTTGAGGGGGGGGGGGGGTCATGACCCTCCTGACCTCCCCCCTTTATCTGCGCCAGGCTGTATTCTTAATAAATAAATAATAGTTATTAGATCGTGATCATAGTAGAAATATCTATAGATTTGTAAAAGTAGTCTATTTTTCCTGTCTCAGTAAATAAAGATTCAAAACTATAAAATAAAAGGAGTATCAAATAAAGTAAGATCAAATATTTCATAACGTATTAAAATATGTTAATATAGGTAAAAAAATCACATCACTATGCTTTCAGCTACCCAGTTTCGGCTATCTGTAGAAAGAGAAAATTCCAAGTCAAACCTCTTAATCAGCCAAGATTATGTGTTTTCGCATGTAAAATCCAAGTTAAACCTTATAATCTGTAAAGTTCCTTTGGAACTTCAAATTCAACTGCATTTATGTGCTTATGTGTGGGAAAAGTGACTTATTCCGGTAAACCTCGTCTTCAAATGTGCAGTTTTAATTTGCATTATGTAATGTCTGTTAGCTTAGTTTCAAAGTACCCATGACAAGAGTGCTATTTGGTGTGTTTGAAAACTTTTACATTAAAGATGAGTACAGTTTTAAGATTTATATTAACCAGTTTGTTAACAACCTGCGGGACATGAGGGATATTTTCAGATGTTGTCATTTAACTCCGGACCCAATGTTTGACCTCCAACAACTTTTCCGTTGGGGCCCACCAAAACGGTGGGTGACGTATTTCTATGAAAAATATAAAACAGCGTAAAACACATTTAAAGATAGGGGGTCTAACGAATCCCCTATCCTAATTCATGACCACATTATAACGTCATAATCCACGACTAACTTTCAAGTCCTAATCTGGGACTACCTTACAACATCCTAATTGGTTGACTCATGAAGTCCGTCCGTTTGCTGTTGTTAATCACACAAAAAGCTCCACCTGTTGCTTAATATGATTGTTATATGAGGTATACGTTATATTTTATCGGGCCCCAATCCGGGTCCCAACCTATTTCCTATCATGAAGGTAGAGGCGGCAAAACTTTTACCTGAGTCTTCATCATCAAAGTGTGACGCTTGAATCGCTTCCTAACTTGGTCTTTCGTAGGGTGTTTAAGTCTGTCACCTACAAATATATAATAATCCTCATCAACGCACGTCGTCAGGTCGGGTCGCACCGTATAAATATTTCGGTTACCGAGCGTCATGGTATACCGACCATCATCGACGCACGTTCACAAAATTGGCACTTTACGGTGTTAGATTGCATCATTAATAACGTATCTATAATAAGAAAAGTTATTTTTTATACATAAATTATTTAATTATAAAAATAAGACTGGAATAGAAAAGCTAATAACAGTCTTTTGATGAAATTAAAAATAACGAATACAGTAACTTTTAATACATCAAAGTAATGGTCTTTTGATTAAAAAAAAATAACGGATAAAATAAGTTCCATAAAAAAATAGCGAAGTTTCAAATATGTGAAAGAATACTGAATATATTATAATATTCAATAAAACTTAGCTTCAATTGGTATTCGCTGTCGACGCAAAGGTTTGAAAAATGTAAAAGTATACTATATAAGATAATATTCAATAAAACCTAGCTTCAAGTGATATCCACTGTTAACGCTGCCACTGTTGCACTCACACTGAATAAAGGACGGTCCGAGGCGGTTGGTACTAGGCACGGAAGATCAGCACTGACCTTTGACCGCAACCGAATGATAACGACGCTTAGCGTTAGATAATGTGGACATCGGGCAGACGCTGTGAATCGACCAGTATTTGTTGAATTATAATGAAAAACTTCAATATTCTCGGCCCAGAGTGCGGATACGGGGGGGATATAATCCCTCATACATCCTCATGGCTGTCAATCCCCCTTTCTATACTATTAATAAATGTCTTATTGCTAAATGTAGAGGTAAAAGAGGATGTTGCACATACAATAGGTTTTAGCGAATTTCCCCTATAGGGAAGAAACTATTACCGTAGGTGGCATGGTAAGGCCCATGATAACTTTTCGTTTTGAGGCCCCCAGATGCCAAAAACTCCATTCGTTCAAATTCATATACATGTATTTATAGGTATATTTATGTGTCCGTAGGCACGATTACTTTCGTAGAGATGGTCCGTTCTTGATGAAATTTGGTATAAACGTGTAAGGCAGCATCTACTTTCATGAGTTCGAGAAGAAGACAGGTCGCTCTACTTTAAGGGGGGTTTTGTACCCCAAAAATGTGTTTTCTGAACTATTTACATAATTCTTTTTAAACCCAAATGTGGATTTACACCATTAAATTCAGCTTAAAAAAAATGTGGTATTTTGATCATC
Source organism: Allygus modestus (assembly GCA_963675035.1). NCBI lineage: Eukaryota > Metazoa > Arthropoda > Insecta > Hemiptera > Cicadellidae > Allygus > Allygus modestus. Next base: position 65,631,017 of record OY776111.1, on the reverse strand, counting down.
GCCCTACGTCAATTGGTTACCGAGATATTGAGAGTGCTGAACACAGTACGTTGTCCAATGTTAATCTTATGGAGAATAAGTAAAATTGTATATCTCGCTTATTAAAGAACAGATATGAAACTTTGTATGTGGCTTTATATGGTTGGGTTTTAATGCTTTTTGCATACAAAACTAATTTTTTGTGGTCCCCATGGCAGCAAACCTGCGTACTCAGCAGCTAGAATGTTATTCTTATGGAGAATAATAAACATGTGATATCTTGCGTGTTTATGAACATAAATTGATAAAACTTGGTTTCCCGGGCTATCTGCACTTCAACATTGGGCTTCCCGGTTTGAAATTAACAAGGGATTGATGGAGTCAGCGTTGCATTGCGATGGAACGTGTAGTCGCATTACAATTTAATGAAATCAAAGTAAAAAGGGTAATGGAGTACGACAAAAAAAGATAGTCATTGGGCCGCATTCAAACGAAGGAAGTTCTAACTAATGTCATCTCTAAGTTGAAAGACATAGGGTACAATGTTAAACCGTGTGTACATGGGAACATGGGAGGGAGTAATGTGGGTTTAGGAAAACAATTAGCATCTCCACTGAAAACTTACTTTTTTGCCGATGCACCCCATGTTTCGGGGGGGACAAATAACAAAAACTGATAAGACATTGGTTCTTAGACACTGGTTTCAGATAATCAGATGGACTTATTTGAAATAAAGATCCAGTTGCTGCCGTAATACGTATGGATCAAAAGAATGATTTGCGAATATGCCACAAGCTGACAGAGGGGCACTTGACTGTACAGAAAAGTTAAATCATAATGTGGGAAAAGCCAATCAGTTAATGTCTCACATGACAGTGGCTGCTTTAAAGCATTAACTGGAAGGTGATGAGGGGGCCTAAATCATTGGAGAACTATTCGAAACAGTCAACAATTGGTTTGACACTATGAATTCTTACTGTCCCCTTACTTCTTATTGTTGACTAGGTCCTACTTAATTATCACATATGTCGTCGACATCTACATGTAATGGGTATTAATCAACAAGCCAACCAGTTTATGATCAGTTTAGACCAAGGTGCGTTAGATTATATCTGGTCAAAGGGACTACATCATCCCTTTGGCCATCTGGCGGAGACTAATCTTGGCTAACCGGTGTAGCGAGCATAGACCAAGGCCGTAGCCAGAGGGGGGGTTAGGGGGTCAAAACCCCCCCCGAAATTTTAGTAGTAGTAAAAATTAATCAAGGTACAAGTTAAATTATAAAATAATCGCAAAACAGAGAATCCAGCAATATACGAGTATATAACATCATTGTGGATTTCCGTCCTTAGGCCTAATGCTTGGTAATATTTAGGTTTGAATGATACTACAATGCTTACAACACACAATCCATGATTAGGTATTACAAGGATGGAGGGAGGTTACTACCCTGGACGCTTGTGAGCTTGTCCGTGTTTTGCCGTCACTGTACAAACTGACGGGTGGCGGCGCACCGGCTCGGCGGTGCGGTCCAAAAATAGCCCATGACTCATGCACCACCCCCACCCCCTCCCTTCACGCGTACACACCAGACCAAACCGAGATCAGTTTTCAGTCTAGTTCTTGTGAATGTCAAGGCCACACACTCGGTCATACCTTATGCAATGTTTCAGTAACTGTTATCAGTTTTGTAGTTTAGTGTCGTAGTTCTTTGGATGATTGTAGTTTGTGACTGTGAACATGATGATAAAGGTCAAGATGTAACGGCCAGTGATTGTGAGAAGTGTTGATCTGCTGACTAAAGACAAATTTTACAAAAAGACAGAAAGGTAAGTGTATTTTTTACTTAACATATTTCCCAATTAATTTATGGGAAAATTTATTAGAAAAGGAGAAAACAACTCTAAAAAGTTTTAATACAAAATTTTTTTTATATAAAAAATAAATAAACGAACATCAAAATTGGTAACAACACAGGCACAGAACAGTAAAAGAACAGTAAAGGAGTAAAAAACACGCAGTGAAAAAACTCACCTAATATAGTGTGCCGCTGCCATTTTGTATTTCCATTTTGTCCCGCAGAAAAGTGACAGGTAAAGCGAAAAAGAAAGAAACAAAAAGATTGTGAGCGACGTAAGAATTAAAATAAAAGCACATTTGATATTCAAATTTATTTTTAATTTAGTTTATTTTTTTTTAGGGAACAGAGGCACAATGGCTAAACGGACGACTTCGCAGGTTCCCTTATTGAATTTTTTTAGTAAAGTTAAGAAATCTGATGCTTCGAATGATACAATGCCGAAACAGCCAGTTGAGCCAGTTGCAGGGACCTCGAGTGAAATGGAAGCTTCGCCATTAGACAATATTAATATTTTTGACAGCGTTGAAGCTAACTGTGATGGTGAAAATACCCTTGATTTAGGAAGGTATCTCAACATCCCTTCTGAAAAAATTGATTCGGAAACAAAATTAAAACTACTGTGTAATCCGTGGGTACCAGATGCATCTTTTCAATTCCCTACTAGCGGAAAGAGAATCTAAAATTCCAAAGTCAGTGGCTGCAAAAATTCCCATGGCTTGTTTATTCAAAAAAGAATGATGGAGCACTTTGTAAATATTGTGTATTGTTTGCAAAGGATACAGCTGGTAAAGGTGGGCATCAAAAGTTGAGATTACTCGTAAAAGAACCTTATAGGAATTGGAAGGACGCCTTGGAATGCTTCAAGAATCATCAGGATAAATGTGTTTATCATAAGGCAGCAATGGAATCAGGAAGTAACTTCATCAGTGTTGCAAAAAACCCTAATCGTGACATAAGAAATCAAGTAGACTTAGCTAGGAAGAAACAAGTACAGGAAAACCGAGAGATGCTGGCTTCTATAGTAGATACAATTAAGTTTTGTGGACGGCAGGAACTAGCTTTACGAGGAACCAATGACTCAGGGCCAATAAAGCCGAATGATGAAGAACCCTCAGTTAACGATGGGAACTTCAGAGCATTGTTAAGGTTAAGAGTGAAATGCGGGGACCAAAAACTTATTAAACATACTAGAAATATGTCCCTAAATGCTTCGTACATGAGCCCAACAATACAGAATGATCTGATTGCTATATGTGGAGAAGTAATTCAAAAAGAAATCGTCAAAGATATTGCCAAAGCTGGAGTATTTTCTATTTTGGTAGATGAAACTGCAGATATATCAGGAACTGAACAGCTTTCTCTCTGCGTACGTTACACAAAACAAGAGGAAACGTGTCATGTGACAAAAGAAGATTTTTTAGGATTTACACAGCTTAAAGGCACAAATGCCCAATCGATAGCTGATACTATAATTTCATTTTTGTCAAGTCTAGGTCTGGATTGCAAGAATATGGTGGGTCAAGGCTATGATGGCGCCTCTGTCATGAAAGGTTCTTTTAACGGAGTCCAAGCTTTGATAAAAAAACAGTACCCAGAAGCCCTCTACGTACATTGTTGCTCACACTCGTTGAACCTGGCTCTATGTCACTCATGCAACTTACAGAGTGTGAGAAATTGTGTAGGAACGGTCAAGTCGGTGATAAGTTTTTTCAAAAGCTCCCCTAAAAGAATGGGTTTGCTGAGAGAAAAAATTAAAACAGAAAACCCTGAGTCACAATGGAAAACACTTACATCGATGTGTGAAACGAGGTGGGTTGAGAACCATAACAGCCTACTTAAATTTCGGGAACTCTTCAAAACAATTATTGCCACCTTGGAAGACCTAAGCAGTGACAAAGACATGGATACGTCGTCAAAAGCGTCATCATTTGTGAGAGCTTTACTTTGTGGGGAGTTTGTTATTAGCTTATGTTTCTTAGCTAAAGTGTTTTCACATACTCTTTGCAAAGTATTACAGTCACCGCTTTGTGATTTAAAGTCTGCAACAGATCATGTAGGAAACATAGTGGACCTCTTTCAAAGTATGCGAAAAAACATTGAGGTGGAATTTTCTCGAATTTTCAAGACAGCTAAATTGTTACTATCTGATTTTGGTGAAGAGATCAAGCTTCCTCGTGTCAATGCATCACAGCGCAACCGATGCAACATACAAACTTCAGATCCAGAGCAATATTTTCGCATTGCAATGGCGATTCCAGTGCTTGATGATTTTACCAATCAGCTGCAAGGACGATTCTTGGATCACCAAGGAGTTTTCCAGGCTTTGGACACGTTGTTGCCGTCTGTATGTTGCAAGACTTCTAATGTTTTGGATTTGGAATACTTGAAGATTTACCAGAATAAAGTTGACATGGACTTACTGGAAGCTGAGTTTGGTTTGTGGAAGATTTATTGGGAAAAGCAGGCAGAATGTGATCGTCCATCAAGTGCTATTGAAGCTCTTTCAGAATGCAACAAAGACTTTTACCCGAACATCTTCAAGCTTCTACAAATATTTTCAACTCTCCCAGTAACCACGTGCACGCCAGAACGAACATTCTCAACACTCAGGAGATTAAAGACATTTTTGAGAAACGCCAGTGGTCAAGACCGGCTTTGTGGACTAGCCTTGATGTCAGTTCACAGGAGTATATCGATTCCAACAGAAGAAGTTACAGACATTTTTGTTTCAAAACACAGCAGAAGATTACAATTTGTGTTGTAACCGTTTTCTTTTGTTTTAACCACAGTGCTGTTTAATTTATAGTAAATATAAAAAATGAAAGTTAACTTGGTTGTTTAATGGTTAATTTTCTCTTACTTTTCCCACTTTCTTATAAATAATCAATACTGTTGAGTGGTAACGGATTACTGTATCTCTTTGATTTTAATAAAGGTACCTATTAATATTTAATTTTATTCTATTTTTTTATTTTGATATTATATAAGAAAATTTAAAAATAAAAAATAAAATTTCTACTTAAACTAAATAGTTTTTAACATTCTATAATATTTTAGGCAAAATTAACATTTATAAAATAACCACGAAAATTAGTGTTAGAAGGGTTTAAATGAAAATCAATATTGTCCTGACCCTGACCTGGACCCTCCCCGAAAATTTTTCCTGGCTACGGCCTTGGCATAGACTAACCGGATTGTTGGTTAAGACCACATCATTCAGTATGTATCCTACTTACATTCTAGAAATGGCAAAAATCTCGTAGTTAATAGGCCAGTGGAGTATGCAATACAATAGACCACCGGACTAATAAACTTATTTTTTAACTAGGTTACTATGTTAATAGTTCTTATCTGTTTTGGTGTTTATTGTATGATGTTCAGTAGGATAACATAACTTATTATTTTTCGCTGAAAAATTTAATACAATAAATAGCCAAAGTACAATTTGAAACATACATATTTCAGAGGTTTCAATGTTATTTCATGGCAAAAACCGTTACTAACAGCAGTTAATTTTTTAACTCTTAATTATTGACCTGAATTTGTTATAGTTATCAGTCAGAATCATATTTTAAATAACTTACTACTAACACGGCAATTACGTAGCAATATCTGCGGTGGAATAGTTTTTTTGTGAAACTCACCAATAAATAATTTTTACCACAAATATTTTAAAATAAATAAGTTTGTAAGAGGGAACACAACTGCTCTTGGTGGGTCTGTAGACTGTTCTATATTATTTCAGCTTTTAATTTAGTCCTAACTGATGTTTTATATGTTTTTTTAGGTTCCCATAAATGTATTCGAAATATCAAATTCTTCATTCATGAGCGTAGATAATTTTGTTGAAACTATTGCACCGAGGCAAGTTGAAGAAGAAATGTTAAACAAGGGATCAAGTAGAAGCAATCCGTAGAAGCGAAAGGAAAACTATTGCATCCATTTCAAAAAATGTGCAAAGGAGTTCCGTAAGCACTATGAAAACGTGCTTAAGAACACCCCAGAAGGGTTAAAACTTAATGAATTAAACAAAATAAATTATAAGGCATCAAGAAAAAAGTTGAAAGCCTAAATAACCATCTTAAGAAAGAAAGGGAATTCAGAATTAACCAAATTAAACTCTGGTGAGTTTGTATCTGGGAATGAAGTTGATGTCGTGATAACACTTATACTTATGTAAGAATTATTTTACAATTTAAATAGATCAATGGAAACCACATTCAAGGATGTGATGCATTGAAAAAAACTTGGCTTGCCTATTCTTCCCACTGTTGAAGGCTCAAGTACGCAGCTGCTTGATAAAGTTATTATGAATATGAAAACGAATAACAAAAAATATATAAAAACCTTGAAATTAATCCAGCTGACTCTAAGTCGCGGAGAAATTTCGCCGAAGCAACTCGTTCAAGAATAATGGTGTTTAACAACAAACTATCAGGAGAGGCTGCAAATAAAATCGCCCTAGAAAACTTCTTATCAAGCCCCAATTACCTCGAAGAAAATGCACAAGAGTTTCTTAACTCGCTGTCATCTCTAGAAAAGAAGCTACTTAATTCTCTAAAACTTGTTTACGTAACTGGTAAAAGGGAGATAGAAAATTATAGAAAAACCCGTGAAAACCGTGTAAGACACCTTAATTAAGAAATATGCATCTGAATCCCACAAAACAAGAAGAGCTCAAATTTAAAAGAACTATGTTTCTCAGGTTATTACAGATCTAGCACGAATACTTATAAGAATGAAGGAAGTTGTTGGAGAAGACATCAAAGTTTAGAGGATGTACCCAAACTCAAGTATTTTAGCAACTTGTTGAATGCATCCTATCAAAAGGTGGTTATGATCATGAAACTGGTGGATTGGAGAAATATGGTTTGGCCAACCGTCTAAGAAAGCATTACGGTATCTTGCAAGTGATTTGCACAATAGACAATCTGTTTTACTGTCGTTCATATAATTCCGCCTCCCTCCCTTTCACTATGATAATTCCTCCATTAAAGGGCTAGAAGGTGAAGTATTACAAAGGGCACTGCAGACCAGAAGTTAAGAAAGCCGATGTTTCAGGCCAAGGTATGATGGGAAGCGTAAAGTAAAAATAACTATTGGAAATTTCATTGGTGAGAATGATTACTGCTAAGTATTGAGCAAAGTAATCAGTTTCTAGACCCCCGATGCCTCAGGTCTAGATGATTTTACAAACATAGCCTCCTTTCCCCTGCTGACAGATTTTATGATTCAGTTAAGATTTACAATTTTTTCCATTTTGTAGGTGGTGCGAAAATCAACACAGATTTTATGGATTCTTAATTTGGAACATTTGTTAATCAAAGATTTTCGAATCTCAGATCCAGGAAAAGAGGCTGAAAAAGAAACTGGGAAGGACTAAAAATGTTTTAAGTGTTTTGATACCCTTTTTATACTTAACATGCTGTGCTAAAACAGTAAGTTATATTATAACCTTACCTGTTTATAACTGCCCCATGAACAATTTTTTGTAAATTCGGATACAAATTTAAATTATTGATGCCAAATGTGAGATATTAAGTGTAGAATGAATGTGGAGCTATTTGGTGTTGTCATTGTTACTTTCTTAATGGTAAGTACTGAACCAAATGTTATTTCGTGTATGTAGTAAAATTTTTGGCTAGGCTGTATTTTTAATGTTAAATATTATTGTTTTAGTCTTTAGCTAATGATTGTTATTTACAGTTTATGATGTTTTCAATAATAGGCCTGCAAATAATGCGTCTGATTCACTTATAAACATCTAATTCCGTAAGCCCAAATTTGACGATGAAATTTAGTGCAAACGGATGGTCGTAGAAACCTGGGGAGAGGACTCATTTTAGAGGTCTAGGCATGAAACTTCGGGGAAAATTATTAATTTTTCTTTAACATGTACCGAACATTTGTTATGGAATAAAATAATTCACATTTATAAAGCATGAAAAAACACAGATGTTGTTATTCAACCACGATACGCGATTTTTTATTTTTCTGAAAATAATTATTGCTTTTAATTTTTCTTATCTATTTGTTGTGTAGTTTGTTGAAAATGTATGATTTTATAATCTGATGATAGTTTCAGTGTTATTTTAAATCTGAACATTTATTATTTGTACTTTTATATATTGTTTTCATTTGAGGTTAGCTTTTTCTTTCAAGTACGGTACTGGGATGAATGAACAAGAGCACAATTGCTGTTTATCCTCCTCTAACGTCCGACCTGAAAAACAAGACCTCTTAAACGAAGAGAGACCCGAACAACTGCAGGACAGTTGGCAAACTATCATGCCGAGACACCCTAAAAGAACCATGACAACATCACCAAAAAACGACTCCAAGCGCCATCGTCAAGGCATTGACAGACAGCCACCAAGTAGTTCGATTGAACTATGTAATCAGTACGAAGTAATCAGTTTCCCTACCAAAAACTCCCATTGGGGAAATGGGGAAGAAATCAATTCAAGACTGGCTGGCCAAGCATGAGGTCCAGTTTGGTACCACTATTGGGTACCAAGCAAGAAAACTGGCTGAGAAAAAAGTGGAAGAAAAGAAAATATGAGCCAGTTGCAGAAGATATTACTTTGCTAACAACTATTTAAGAGGGGCAATGAAAAAAGCCTTAGATACCTTGGAATCAGAATTTGATAAAAATCAATGGGAAGAGCTCAACAGAGCATGCATGCTTCTGCTACTAATATTTCACCGAGAAGAGTTGGGAAATTGGAAAACATGTCGGTGTCGGATTTTAAAAGAAAACAAAAAGTCAGGAAAGATACTGATGTTTACCGCAGTTTGACTGAATCAGAGAAAATGTTAGCCAGTATTTTTTTTCATGTACAAATACGAGGCAAACTGGCAAGAGGGGTTCCAATCCTTATTGAAGAAAGACTTGCAAATGCAATCGATGTCCTTGTCAGCTTCAAAGAAGAGGCAGGAATCCCACAAACAAATGATTTCTTGTTTGCAAAGGCTGATGGGCACTTGGATGGGAGCATAAGTCTGAGCAATGCTGCTTTGATCTGTGGAGCTAAAGTTCCTAAAAGCCTCACTAGGATAAGGAAACATATAGCTTCCGTTTCTCAAGCACTTAATCTTACGGATAACGATTTGAAAACCCTCGCTGGATTCCTTGGACACACCACAACAACGCATCTTGAGAACTATAGGCTTCCTAGTGACGCTGTTCATGCAGCTAAACTCTCTAAGCTGTAATTAGCACTGGACCAGGGCACAATATCAAAATATAGAGGGGAAAATGGAAGAAATTGATGTATCAACAACTGTAGCAGAGGTAGAGGAAGAAATTGGAAAGGTTGATGATGATTTAGAATCAACTAAAAACATCAGAAAAGTTTCATATAACAAAACAAAACGAGCATCGAGTACGACCCTTACTAAAATCAAAACGTCAAGAGGACATATAAGGCCCTCCCCAAGTCCTTTAAAGAGCCCTAAAACATCTTCAAGTTCTCCAAAACAGCTACAGAGAAGAAAATGGACTCCAGAGGAGGTTGCTGCAATGGAAACTGAGTTCGCAGAGTTCTTGACGGATGAGAGACTGCCAGGAACGATATTTTGCAATGAAGTAAGGAAGGGATGTGATGTTCTAAGTACAAGAAAAGCAACTCTGATTAGGGCATGGATTAACAACAAAATTGTGAAAAGAAAGAGAATTGAAAGGAAACAGTTATTTACAAGGGATTAGTATTGTTTTGATTTCCGGCCAACATTTCTAACTTACAAAATTCAATAATAGTTACGTAAGATTGTTTTTGTTGTTGTTTGTAAATATCATTTTAAAACACAGTTTATGAATTAACTTTGATATCATAGTTTCTGGAGGTTTATACCTGTTTAGTACACTATAGATTGTTATAATTATTCAGTTCCATATCCCAGGCCATATGATTATTTAAAGTCATATTTGTTTGTTAACGTTTAATAATTACATAGCACACATTTAAGGTCAGTACGTAATTTTTGCTTTGAATGATTTCAACTAATATTTTGAAAACTTTCTTTATGTTTACAGAATATTTAAAAAAATTAATAGGCTAGGTTCATAGCTGGAGTATGATGACAAGCAAGTTTAAGGAATATTCATTTATATTGGTTTTGAATGATATTTTTTACCTATATTTTATCTACTCACTATTTTAAATCGATCATTTTACATTAGGTTAGATACCAGTGTTCGTGTTAGTTTTTCAGCTATCACTTTTAACACAGCATAAATTTGTTAAATTACTGTCTGTTATTATTCATGCGTTTTCATATTTTTTAATTACACCTACAATTTATATATAAATTCGCTAAGGAATTTTGTTTTCAGCTCACTACGTCGTTATTTCACAACCAATTTAGGCAATCAATGTGTCCTTTGAAGTTTTTACACTACAGATTAACTGAATAATGTAAAACTCATAAATACCACCTATGTTTTTAAAATATTTATGGGGAGAGCGGGGCTATTTCGTACAGCGAGGCTAAACCGTACAGCCTGTTTCCGGTATATTTTAAGAGCAATAGAGCTTTGATTGGTGTCGCATCCTAGCGGTCGATCGCGCAAGCTTGTAGCATCGAGTAATTGCCGCTAAGCGCAAACGTTTTCTTGTTGGATTGAAAAAAACCTGTTTTAGTGGACTTTCTTCTAATTTTCACGCACTTTTAAATAAGAGATTGTTGAAGGTTTGGTTTCTTCAACACTTAAAGTGAGTTTGTTTAGCCAAATTAAGAACCTAAATAATCTTGGAATTTGATACTGTACAGTATAAAACGTGGTTTTGCTGCCACTATTTGTATGTAATAGTTCTTGTTTAATGAAAATCAGGTGTACGGGTTCAGAAAAATGCCTGTAGCCTAATACATATGAATAATAATAATTTTTTCATAAAATATGTTATACCTATTATGTTTATAGGCCTAAACATGTTTTCCTGTAAAAGAAAATATATGAAGAATTTTAAGTTTTTTCACTGCTGTTCTACCTTAATACACTCTATAATTTTTGTTATTGTTGTCTTTTGTGAAAAAACTGTTATTACTAATGACCTGTTCTTACAGATGATCCTGGGTTACCTGAGCAACCTCATAAGACTCATCATGAACCCAGCAATGCAGAGCCTCATGAACCAGATGCTGAGGTCCCCGCAGCAGAAGACGAACAAACACTGTCAAGGAAGAGAGAATCTAGGAAAAAATTAAGAAGGGAACATCTATGGAAGCGCACAAAAGCCCATGTACAAAGGAACAGTGGAAAAGAGTATGTAGACCGAAAAGGCAAACGTCATGGAGCAAGACAGTTGGTAGGTTATCCTCATCAGTGTAAATTTAAATGTGGTGAAAATATTCCTGAAGATAAGCGGCAAGAGATCTTTGATGACTATTGGAAATTAGGTAACCATGACTTGCAAACATCCTTCATCTTTCACTCAGTAAAGTTGAAACAGCCCGTGAGATTTAAACCCGGAGAGATGTTGAAGACCCCCAAATCCCATTCTACAGAATACTTACTTTGTGGTTATAGAGTTTGCAAGGAGTTTTTCCGTCTAACGTTGGATGAATCAAATAAAAGGATTGATAATGTTCTTAAAAAAAATCTAATCCTGAAGCTTCTGCTGTTTCTCCTAGGGATCTAAGGGGGAAAAAAGAACCAGCAAATAAAACTCCACAGGAAAGAATAGATTTAGTAAAAGAACACATAAACAGTTTACCGAAATATGTTAGCCACTACACACGAGCTAGACATCCAACACAGAAATATCTTGACTCTAATCTAAATATTCGGAAACTTATTGGTTTGTACAAACAGTTTTGTGCTGAAAAAAATGTGGAACCAGTGTCAGATAGTTTTTATAGGCACATTTTTAATACCCACTTTAATATAAAATTTAAAAAACCCCATACAGATACGTGTACTACGTGCGATAGATTAAACAACCTAATCAAACACGATCAAGGCAATATAAGCACTCTCAAAACTCAGCTGGAACTTCATCGGAGAAAAGCAGAAGCAGCTAGAAAATCAAAAGACGATGCTGTTGAAGAATTTAAGAATGATGATTCCACAGTTGTTTTATGTTTCGATTTAGAAAAAACCCTTCCCACACCAAACCTGACCTGCAGCAAAGTATTCTACTGCAGGCAGTTGTGGACATACAACTTTTGTGTTCACGACTTAAAAGCAAAAACAGCCACCATGGTCATGTGGCATGAGGGCCAGGCAGGACGAGGGTGCCAAGAAGTTTCATCTTGCCTTCTAAAGTATATCAAGAGCTTACCTTCAACTGTGAAAAATATCATCGCATTTAGCGACAATTGTGGAGGCCAGAATAAAAGTGCTCTCATAATCAGGTTTTGGTCGTATGTTGTTTCAAACACACAAATTGAATCTGTAGATCATCATTTTTTTATTCCTGGCCACTCCTTTATGGAGTGTGACCAAGACTTTGCTGTAATAGAAAATGCAAAAAAAATGCAGAGAGAGAAGTTTTTGTTCCAGAAGACTGGTGCAGAGTTGTGGCCAAAGCTAGCAGGAAGTTTATGGTTGTAAAGATGGAATCGACTGATTTTGTTTCACTCGAAGGCCCACCTTTGGACAAATACCTTGTCAAAAAGGTTCCAGGTATCCAAAAAATGATGTGGTTCAGGTTGCAGAAAGAACATCCACAAATGTTGCTTTACAAAGACTCAGTAAACAAGGACTTACCCTTTTATAAAAAGGACCTCCGCGCTGTGGATAATATCACTGAAATTGTTCATTATCCAGACCTAATGTTACAATCTGGCGTTAACGGAATTAAACCTGCCAAGTACAAGGATCTGCAAAGTTTATTGTATTTCATTCCTCCATGCCATCATGAGTTTTACAAGAACCTGATACAAGCAAAGCCTAAAAAACCCACAAAAAGATCTGCCAGGCTAAAAGACAAAGTTTCCTTACCTGAAGAAGAGACAGTTCTTGAGGTTGAAGAAGAACCTGAGGAAGAAGTGGAACCTGACAAAATATTCTTTACAGATTCTGAGTCGGAGTAAGCCCCCCTTAAAAAAAGTGTATTACTTTTATACTTCTGTCTTCTTAAATAAAGTTAGTGCTCAATTTTTGCAAAATGTACACTGTGTTATTATTATTATATTCCTGCTTTTGTTTGGAGGCCAAGAGAGGTAAGTGAATTACTTTGGAAGCCAAAAGAGTTATGTGGTGCATCAAAAGATATTTTATTTAAAAATAAAGTTTTTTTAAAGACTATCATGGCTTAAAACTAAACAGCATAGTAATTGAACTCCCAAAAAAGAGATTAAAATAGATAATTCTGTAAAACACTATATTTGAAGTGTTCTGTGAAGGCTGAACTTTAACCTCAATTTTCTCAAAAGTAAGGAAAAGTCACATACCTCCCTTGGCCTCTCGATGCCTCATTGGTCTTTTGATAGTTGTAGTTGCTGTCTTCAGTGTTACCACACGAATGAGGTTGTCTGTCCCAGGATGAATCTTCACAACTCTTGCCAAAGGCCATTTTGAAGGAGGATATTGTTCATCAGTAATAAGGACAATTGATCCAATTTGGATTGATGTAGATGGAAACCTCCATTTGTAAATGGTTTGTAGTTGTTGAAGATATTCTCTTGACCACCTTCTCCAGAAACTTTGTAGCATTTGTTGTATTAACTGCCAACGTGAAAGTCGATTAGTTGGAACCTCGTTGAGATCTGGTTCTGGAATGTTAGACAATGATTCACCGACAAGAAAATGTGCTGGAGTTAATGTCGACAAATCATCTGGGTCTTCAGTTAGTTTACAGAGAGGCCTTGAATTTAGTACACCCTCTATTTGAGATAGAACTGTTGTAAACTCTTCGTATGTTAGTAAATTATTACCAACAGACCGTTTTAGATTATATTTAACTGACTTCACTCCTGCCTCCCAGTGGCCACCAAAATGAGGAGCAGAAGGTGGGTTGAACTTCCATTGTGTTCCATCGTTGGTTAGAAGATCTCTTAACTTGTTGCATTCTGATGTTGAAGCTGTGAAAAGACGCCTTAGTTCCGCATCAGCACCAATAAAGGTAGTTCCACAATCACTAGTGAGAGTTGAGCAAATTCCACGGCGAGCAGTAAATCTTTTATATGCTGCAATAAATGATTCTGCAGAGTAAATTCTCCCACATAAATTCTATCTGCTAAGAAAGCATATGATTTGTAAGAACAGATGTTTCTAGTTTTTATGTTATTGTTTATCTTTCTCATTTTTGTAAACAATCTTAACTTGTATTAAATCACTATCCCTTTCATCTATATCGTTATCTTTAATTATCGAATCTTTATCTTTTTTTTTATAAAAGTAAAAGAAGTACAAAATAATTTTTATGGAGATTTTTATCTCATCGCTTGCTATCTGAGCTCACTAAGCTCAAAGATCGACGATTTATATCATCATACTGCTTATTTTTAGGCCTAGATTGGCGAGTGTTTTTGGATTGGGATTGAGGTGGACGCATATTTGTTCTGGCTGCTCCTAAATTCTTAAGATCGGACGTCAGGGTTTTGAGCTCCTGATTCAGTTTTTCCCAGTCTTTAGTCATCTTTTTCATATCCTTCATAATCTTTCCTTGATTATCATAGATCTCAGTTAACTTACTTACCATCAAGTCGTTATTGATCCTCATTAATTGATGAGTCATAGGTTTGGTATAGTCATGATAATACCTACATCTTATTCCAAACTTGCAGAACCCAGTTCTCTCATATTCATTACATGGAGATTGGAATGAATCTCTTTTATTAGATCCTGATTTTCTATCAGAATTAACATTAGGATCTGATTGCTTGAGATTGCTTCTTTCTTTAGCTGTTATTGAGGGATCTTTTGGTGAATCTGGAGTTGTAGGCATCTTATGTTTAACTGGGAGAAGTTTACTTTGATAATCATTAACTTTTGCTATTAGATTATTACTAGTCTTTTTCAGTTTTGACAGTGAAAAATCTGTTAGTAGTTTCGGATCAATATTTTCTGATCGGATATTCGGATTGATAGATGGTAGCAGTAGAGGTTGACAAAATGAATGATTCTGTGATAATAGCTGATGATTATCACTAGTTGAAAAATTTAGCTCAGTAGGATAGTGATCACACCAATTCGTTGGACTTTGTGTTAAAATAGATCCCTGGTATTCATGATAGGAAGGGTTGTACAAAAATTGAGGATGATTAGCATGAGATAGAGGCGGATCTGTTAAGGGTTGGCCCGATGTTGGAGATGGAGATAGAACGGATCTATGCTGCCTAGATTGTATTTTCGCAGCCTCTACCCAATCAGCTGATAAACTAGAAATTGGGAGTTCATTTGGATCGATCTGAGAGATATTTTTATCCATAAGCTTGAGTCATTTCCTACTATTATTCTTTTAATCATGGAGGATCTATTTTAACACAAAGTCCAACGAATTGGTGTTAACATCACTGAAGACCATTACAGCATCGGACAGGAAGCATATATGGTCAGTAAGTCAACAATGCTCAATCACCTAGATACATTTACACCATTTGTTAACTCTGCCTGTGCAGAACAAAAAAGTGCACCCCAAGTAATGCTACCTAAAATACCACTGACACAGTTTTCTGGGGATTATCAATCATGGAAACCTTTTAGTGATATTTTCACTTCCCTCGTAATTTCCAACTCAGATCTGTCAGATGTAGCTAAAATGCATTACCTCAAAAGCTGTTTAAATGGAGAAGCTTCACAGCTTGTTTCAAACCTTCAAATATCGGCTGAAAACTTTGAAACCGCATGGAATAAACTCGTGGCACGTTATGAGAATAAACGAATTCTTATAAGTAAACATCTGGATGACATATTCAAGCTCAAACCATTAGCGCAGAAATCCGGCTCGAAGGACCAATTAATGTAAAAAGATAAAGATTCGATAATTAAAGATAACAATATAGATGAAAGGGATAGTGATTTAATACAAGTTAAGATTGTTTACAAAAATGAGAAAGATAAACAATAACATAATACCCCCGTAGCAGCAAACCTGCGTACTCATCGAATTTCCAATGCATATATATGTATCTTAATACCACATAAAGCAACATACCAAGTTTCATCAATATACATTCATAAATAAACGATTTATGACATTTTAATTATTCTCCATAAGAATAACATGGCAGCTGAGTATGCAGGTTTGCTGAAGCAAGGAACACAAAAAATGGGGTTTTATGCAAATATCAATATAACTCATGTAGGTAAAGCCACATACCAAATCTCATTAAGTTATTTTCATAATGAAGGCAGATAACACGTTACTTATTCTCCATAAGAATAACATGGGGCTGAGTACGCAGGTTTGCTGCCACGGGAGCCTTGGGTAAAAAATTGTCTTTTTGAGCAAATATCAATGGTCCACAACCAGATGAAGCCGTATACCAAGTTTCGTCAGTATACGTTCATAAATAAGCGAGATATAAAATTTTTATTTTTCTCCATAAGAATAACATTAGACAACGTACTGTGTTTAGCACTTTCAATATCTCGGTAACCAATTGACGTAGAGAAATGATCAAAATACCAAATTGTGTGTTTTTTTAAGCTAAATCCAATGGGGAAAAAAATTTAACTATTTCCAAAATTATATGTAAAAAATTCGAAAAACCCATTTTTGGGGTACGAAACCCCCCCAAAATACCCCTTCGGATAGAGCGATCTGGCTGGTTTTCGAACTTAAAGTCATAAATCGGATAATTTTTACGAGAGTTATCGTGCTCACGGACACACACACATATATATATATATATATATATATATATATATATATATATATATATATATATATACAGTTTCGAACGAATGGTGTTTTTGGGGTCTGGGGACCTCAAAACGAAAAGTTATCATGGTCCCGGGCCTAGGTCTTACCATGCCGACTACGGTAATAGCTTCTTCCCTATAGGGGAAATTCGCTAAAAACTAGAAACATCTGTTCTTACAAATCATATGCTTTCTTAGCAGATAGAATTTATGTGAGAGAATTTACTTCTAACATAAACTTTATGAATAAAGTTATTGTTTTTATTTTGATTTATTGGGACTTTACCTATCGCTTCTAGAGTGTAGTTCTAAACACTAGAAGCGATAGGTAAAGTCCAAATAAATTCAAATCCATTGCTATTATGAGTTTCCATTTTGTAGGTGCTGCGAAAATCAACCCAGATTTTATTGATTCTTAATTTGGAACATTTGTTAATCAAAGATTTTCGAATCTCAGATCCAGGAGAAGAGGCTGAAAAAGAAACTGGGAAGGACTTAAAATGTTTTAAGTGTTTTGATACCCTTTTTATACTTAACAATAACACTTATACTTAACATGCTGTGCTAAAACAGTAAGTTATATTATAACCTTATCTGTTTATAGCTTCCCCATGAACAATTTTTTGTAAATTCGGATACAAATTTAAATTATTGATGCCAAATGTGAGATATTAAGTGTAGAATGAATGTGGAGCTATTTGGTGTTGTCATTGTTACTCTCCTAATGGTAAGTACTGAACCAAATGTTATTTCGTGTATGTAGTAAAATCTTTGGCTAGGCTGTATTTTTAATGTTAAATATTATTGTTTTAGTCTTTAGCTAATGATTGTTATTTACAGTTTATGATGTTTTCAATAATAGGCCTGAAAAATAATGCGTCTGATTCACTTATAAACATCTAATTCCGTAAGCCAAAATTTGACGATGAAATTGAGTGCAAACGGATGGTCGTAGAAACCTGGGGAGAGGACTCATTTTAGAGGTCTAGGCATGAAGCTTCGGGGAAAATTATTAATTTTTCTTTAACATGTACCGAACTTTTGTTATGGAATAAAATAATTCACATTTATAAAGCATGAAAAAACACAGATGTTGTTATTCAACCACGATACGCGATTTTTTATTTTTCTGAAAATAATTATTGCTTTTAATTTTTCTTATCTATTTGTTGTGTAATTTGTTGAAAAAGTATGATTTTATAATCTGATGATAGTTTCAGTGTTATTTTAAATCTGAACATTCATTATTTGTACTTTGATATATTGTTTTCATTTGAGGTTAGCTTTTTCTTTCAAGTACGGTACTGGGATGAATGAACAAGAGCACAATTGCTGTTTATCCTCCTCTAACGTCCGAGCTGAAAAACAAGGCCTCTTAAACGAAGAGAGACCCGAACAACTGCAGGACAGTTGGCAAACTATCATGCCGAGACACCCTAAAAGAACCATGACAACATCACCAAAAAACGACTCCAAACGCCATCGTCAAGGCATTGACAGACAGCCACCAAGTAGTTCGATTGAACTATGTAATCAGTACGAAGTAATCAGTTTCCCTACCAAAAACTCCCATTGGGGAAATGTGGAAGAAATCAATTCAAGACTGGCTGGCCAAGCATGAGGTCCAGTTTGCTACCACTATTGGGTACCAAGCAAGAAAACTGGCTGAGAAAAAAAGTGGAAGAAAAGAAAATATGAGCCAGTTGCAGAAGATATTACTTTGCTAACAACTATTTAAGAGGGGCAATGAAAAAAGCCTTAGATACCTTGGAATCAGAATTGATAAAAATCAATGGGTAGAGCTCAACAGAGCATGCATGCTTCTGCTACTAATACTTCACCGAGAAGAGTTGGGAAATTGGAAAACATGTCGGTATCGGATTAAAAAAAAAAGGCAAGAAAGATACTGATGTTTACCGCAGTTTGACTGAATCAGAGAAAATGTTAGCCAATAATTTTTTTCATATACAAATACGAGGCAAACTGGCAAGAGGGGTTCCAATCATTATTGTAGAAAGACTTGCAAATGCAATCGATGTCTTTGTCAGCTTCAAAGAAGAGGCAGGAATCCCACAAACAAATGATTTCTTGTTTGCAAAGGCTGATGGGCACTTGGATGGGAGCATAAGTCTGAGCAATGCTGCTTTGATCTGTGGAGCTAAAGTTCCTAAAAGCCTCACTAGGATAAGGAAACATATAGCTTCCGTTTCTCAAGCACTTAATCTGACGGATAACGATTTGAAAACCCTCTCTGGATTCCTTGGACACACCACAACAACGCATCTTGAGAACTATAGGCTTCCTAGTGACGCTGTTCATGCAGCTAAACTCTCTAAGCTGTATTTAGCACTGGACCAGGGCACAATATCAAAATATAGAGGGGAAAATGGAAGAAATTGATGTGTCAACAACTGTAGCAGAGGTTGAGGAAGAAATTGGAAAGGTTGATGATGATTTAGAATCAACTAAAAACATCAGAAAAGTTTCATATAACAAAACAAAACGAGCATCGGGTACGACCCTTACTAAAATCAAAACGTCAAGAGGACATATAAGGCCCTCCCCAAGTACTTTAAAGAGCCCTAAAACATCTTCAAGTTCTCCAAAACAGCTACAGAGAAGAAAATGGACTCCAGGGGAGGTTGCTGCAATGGAAACTGAGTTCGCAGAGTTCTTGACGGATGAGAGACTGCTAGGAACGATATTTTGCAATGAAGTAAGGAAGGGATGTGATGTTCTAAGTTCAAGAAAAGCAACTCTGATTAGAGCATGGATTAACAACAAAATTGTGAAAAGAAAGAGAATTGAAAGGAAACAGTTATTTACAAGGGATTAGTATTGTTTTGATTTCTGGCCAACATTTCTAACTTACAAAATTCAATAATAGTTACGTAAGATTGTTTTTGTTGTTTGTAAATATCATTTTAAAACACAGTTTATGAATTAACTTTGATATCATAGTTTCTGGAGGTTTATACCTGTTTAGTACACTATAGATTGTTATAATTATTCAGTTCCATATCCCAGGCCATATGATTATTTAAAGTCATATTTGTTTGTTAACGTTTAATAATTACATAGCACACATTTAAGGTCAGTACGTAATTTTTGCTTTGAATGATTTCAACTAATATTTTGAAAACTTTCTTTATGTTTACAGAATATTTAAAAAATTTAATAGGCTAGGTTCATAGCTGGAGTATGATGGCAAGCAAGTTTAAGAAATATTCATTTATATTGGTTTTGAATGATATTTTTTACCTATATTTTATCTACTCACTATTTTAAATCAAACATTTTACATTAGGTTAGATACCAGTGTTCGTGTTAGTTTTTCAGTTATCACTTTTAACACAGCATAAATTTGTTAGATTACTGTCTGCCATTATTCATGTGTTTTCATATTTTTTAATTACACCTACAATTTATATATAAATTCGCTAAGGAATTTTGTTTTCGGCCCACTACGTCGTTATTTCACAACCAATTTAGGCAATCAATGTGTCCTTAGAAGTTTTTACACTACAGATTAACTGAATAATGTAAAACTCATAAATACCACCTATGTTTTTAAAATATTTATGGGGAGAGCGGGGCTATTTCGTACAGCGAGGCTAAACCGTACAGCCTGTTTCCGGTCTATTTTTAAGAGCAATAGAGCTTTGATTGATGTCGCATCCTAGCGGTCGATCGCGCAAGCTTGTAGCATCGAGTAATTGCCGCTAAGCGCAAACGTTTTCTTGTTGGATTGAAAAAAACCTGTTTTAGTGGACTTTCTTCTAATTTTCACGCACTTTTAAATAAGAGGTAAGTGGAGAATCTTAATTAAATGAACTAGTATCTAGCATATCATAAGATACCACTTTTGTTTAGCTATCTTTTTATACCAAGTGATGATTAGTTAGGCTAACGGTTTTGAGGTTAAGATATTAAACTGCCACGAGGTACGTGATGGGGCTGAACCGTACAGAAATGTACGGTTTAGCCCCATCGCTGTACGGCTAAGCCCCACATGGTTTGTTGTGGTAATCATCAATTTATTGTAACTTTATGAATAAAGTTATAGTTTTTATTTTGATTTATTGGGACTTTACCTATCGCTTCTAGAGTGTAGTTCTAAACACTAGAAGCGATAGGTAAAAGTCCAAATAAATTCAAATCCATGGCTATTATGAGTTTCCATTTTGTAGGTGCTGCGAAAATCAACCCAGATTTTATGGATTCTTAATTTGGAACATTTGTTAATCAAAAATTTTCGAATCTCAGATCCAGGAGAAGAGGCTGAAAAAGAAACTGGGAAGGACTAAAAATGTTTTAAGTGTTTTGATACCCTTTTTATACTTAACATGCTGTGCTAAAACAGTAAGTTATATTATAACCTTACCTGTTTATAACTTCCCCATGAACAATTTTTTGTAAATTCGGATACAGATTTAAATTATTGATGCCAAATGTGAGATATTAAGTGTAGAATGAATGTGGAGCTATTTGGTGTTCATTGTTACTTTCTTAATGGTAAGTACTGAACCAAATGTTACTTCGTGTGTGTAGTAAAATTTTTGGGTAGGCTGTATTTTTAATGTTAAATATTATTGTTTTAGTCATTAGCTAATGATTGTTATTTACAGTTTATGATGTTTTCAATAATAGGCCTGCAAAATAATGCGTCTGATTCACTTATAAACATCTAATTCCGTAAGCCAAAATTTGACGATGAAATTGAGTGCAAACGGATGGTCGTAGAAACCTGGGGAGAGGACTCATTTTAGAGGTCTAGGCATGAAGCTTCGGGGAAAATTATTAATTTTTCTTTAACATGTACCGAACATTTGTTATGGAATAAAATCATTCACATTTATAAAGCATGAAAAAACACAGATGTTATTCAACCACGATACGCGATTTTTTATTTTTCTGAAAATAATTATTGCTTTTAATTTTTCTTATCTATTTGTTGTGTAATTTGTTGAAAATGTATGATTTTATAATCTGATGATAGTTTCAGTGTTATTTTAAATCTGAACATTTATTATTTGTACTTTGATATATTGTTTTCATTTGAGGTTAGCTTTTTCTTTCAAGTACGGTACTGGGATGAATGAACAAGAGCACAATTGCTGTTTATCCTCCTCTAACGTCCGACCTGAAAAACAAGGCCTCTTAAACGAAGAGAGACCCGAACAACTGCAGGACAGTTGGCAAACTATCATGCCGAGACACCCTAAAAGAACCATGACAACATCACCAAAAAACGACTCCAAGCGCCATCGTCAAGGCATTGACAGACAGCCACCAAGTAGTTCGATTGAACTATGTAATCAGAGTAGGGGGCATTAGAGGGTTCAAAACCAGCAAAGGCGTGCGAGGAGGAATGAGGAATCGCCCCCCCCCCCCCCGTGACGTCAGTCCCCCCCCGGTGACGTCAGCCCCCCCCCGGTGACGTCAGCCCCCCCCCGTCACGTGACCCGACATAAACCTAACATAGGCTTTGTCCACCAGTTGTATTATAAATTTGTTTTGTTTGTTTTTTGTTGTTGTTTTTTTTTTTTTTTTGTTTTGTTTAGTTTAATTATTTAATATAATATTATAAAATACGAATATAAAAGTACAAATACGAATATAATAGATTATTGAAGTTGAACCCTTCGATAGCTTATGACAGCTGTGAAACCATTGGAGAGGAAGCCGTTAACCCTCTCTTTTACTAGGCTCAGCTCCACCGGCACATTGGCAGTGAACCAACGGGGGAAGAAGTGTACTCTTCCGTCTTCCTCTACCGAGCCGAGGTGGAGGATTATTAATCCATGATACATTTCTTCTTCTATCCGTTGAAACGCAATGGCCACAGTGCAGGGGCAGCACAAGACGTACATGGTGTCCGACATGGTGTTCCGTTGACTGTTCCGCCTATGTGACCGCCACAGTTGGTTTACTCATTAGCGGTTTCAGTGGAAAGTCCCACGACCGATTTCACCGAAACTGCCATGACGTCATCCTCCGCCTACGTGACCGCCACAGTCGGTTTACCCATTAGCGGTTTCAGTGGAAACTTCCACGACCGATTTCTCTTCCCGACCGGAGTGCTATTTATGAGCACGTCTTCAGAGGTTTCACCAGTTTGTCTTTGGAGCTCTTACTGTGCGGACGAAGTAGTGCTGTCTCTGCGGTATACCTACACAACTTGCTGTTCATTGCCTTTAGATTCTCGTAACAGTTAACGTAAGTAACATGTAATTTACTTTTTCATCAGAAAGTTTACCAATGCTCTAAAATCTTATTAGTTAAAATTAATATTTAATGTTTTGAATATCTCGGTACACTGAGTCTTGTCCTTGTCTCTTTTCAGATGGAGATGAGTGAAACTGTAATGACCTTGGAACAGTTGTGTTTTCTAACGATTAAAGTTAACGAATCAAATTTAAAAAGTAAAATAGACTCGCTTCCACTCCTTTTTAAAAACGTTTTGAGTGAAATAAAATTTGGTTTCGCTTTTAAATCGAACTTTCAAGTGCCTAGTGGAATTATAGACGAGGGCGAAATCGCTATGTGTGAGCGTAACAAAGACAAAGACGTGTACCAGTGTTGGGAATGTCATACGAGCGATTCATGCCATCTATTTCTATCTAACATTATTAAAAGGGTTAGACTCGCCTCGTTCCCAGGGGTATCGCTACCAAAGTGTTTTTGCTGCGACAATTGTGCCTTTGTAGCGGACGGGGAATACAGATACCCGATGTTTTTGTAGATGGTTGGTCCCTGCATGTGTGTGGTCTGCGGCCGCGTGTTCGCAAACGCCGGAAACCTGACTCGCCACACGAGAGCCGCTCACAGCGACCGCCATCTCAACTGCGACGTCTGCGGTAGACGCTTCGGGCGAAGCGATAACCTGCGACGCCATCTCGCCACAGTTCATCTTCTCACTCCTCACGACCAAGCGCCAGGTAGGTTCTTATGTTAAACAAGACTAGGTGGATTGCTAGCCTCTGTGTAATTCCTCACCCTTGTATTTACTGGACCTAGGTAAACTGGCGATTGTGATGAGGAAGAGGTCGTTAGTTCTCTATACAGTTCCTCACTCATCCTCACGATCAAGCGTCAGGCATGGTTTTTATGTTAAACAAGAAACCACCAGTACTAATGACTTGTTTTCGAGAGAGAGTAAACGGCTTTAGTCGAGTAAACAGATTCAAGTAGTAAACAAGGGGCTGCCAGCCTCTGTGCGATTCCTCACTCTTGTATTACTGGGCCCGGGTAAACTGGCGCTCGAGATGAGGAAGAGGTCACCAAGCCTCTATATAATTCCTCACCCTTGTATTTACTGGGCTCAAACTGGTGATTGAGATGAGAAAGAGGTTGCCAGTTCCTCACCTTCGTGTTTATCGGGGTCAGTAATAGGACTTGTTTTCCTGTTCGCAGGCCATCCGTGCCCGTTGTGCTCCGTCGCCCTGGCGGGTCCCGAGGATCTTCGCCACCATATGGAAGCGGTCCACGGTGCGAGCCCGTCTGCTTCAACTTCCTCCTCCTCCTCTGCAACACCACCCTTCAGAGACCCACGGCCCGAGTGCGACGCGTGCGGGCGGCGATTCTCCCGCGAGGACCTGCTCCGGCGTCACGTGCAGCTGGTGCACGTCAACGAGGCCCGTTGCACCGAGTGCGGCGCCCTTTTCCGCAGGGCCGCTTATCTCCAGCGGCACATGGAGAGCGTCCACCGCGGTATGAGGTTCGCGTGTGCCTACTGCGACCGAGGCTTCACCCGACGCTATAACCGGGACCAGCACGAGGCCCACAACTGCCCCATCGTGAGGAACCTCGTTGTGGACGAGATGCCGCGCCTGCCCGTTCTGTCACCCGAGCCCCGGCCCAGCCGCGAGCCCCAGCCCGGACCTAGCCGCGAGCCCCAGCCCGGACCTAGCCGTGAGCCCCAGCCCGGACCCAGCCGTGAGCCCCAGCCCGGACCAAGTACGGCACCCGACGGGATGGTGGGTGGTGGCGGACTACCCACGTTTCGCCCCATCCAACGGGCGTTCCGCGGACGGCTTCTGACCTTCGGCCTGTCCCGGCCCATGGAGGACTTCTTGGCCGTGGAGGACGCGTTGGTGCTGCTGTTCGACAGCGTCCTGGAACTGTTGGCCGACGTCAGGACTCGACACCCTAACATCAAGGTCAACATGTTCCTGGAATGTGAATTCGCCAACGTTCACGGAGCCACCTGTCTGCGGGCCTTCAAGACGAAGAACGTGCCTCTCACCGCTGCGTCCAACTTGGAGGACTTCCTGTCAGCGTCCTTCCACAAGTTGGAGGAAGAGAAGGAGCAGTGCCTGCTAGTGGGTAGCGGGTGGAGCTATCTCCGGATACGCGACCTGGAGATCCGCGTCAACCTCTACACCCCGTTGGGAGAACGCGGAGCCAGGTTCGTCCAGCTTCCTAGGACCATCTGCGAGACGCGTGCCGTTATCAACGTGCAAAACGTCGATGACATGTGCTTCGCGTACGCCATCCTGGCCAAGTTCGTCGCGCAACACCCGGAGAGGCCCGCATCGTACACACCGGACGTCATGGCACGCTACGACTGGGTCGGCCTACGCTTCCCCGTGGCTGTGAAGGACATTAAGGTCTTCGAGAGGAGGAACGCCATCAGCGTTAATGTGTACGGGATCGAGCGTGCTATGGTGGGGAGACGCCCTGACGGATCGCCAAAGTTCCAGGATCGCGTGTTCCCGCTGAAGATCTGCAAGCGGGAGTTGGAGGATCACCGGGACCTGCTGTACGTGACTACTGGCGGGGACAGTCACTACGCCTACATCACAAACATGAGTAGGCTAGTGCGAGCCCAGCTGACGTCCCGCGAAAGCGCTATCTACGTGTGTAAGCGATGCTTCGCTTACTTCGACAACCAGCCCAACAAGCTGCAACTGTCCGGTGCCGAGCGTCTGGAGGAGCACATGCGATACTGCACCGCCAAGGCTCCCCTCCGCTTGGACTTACCGAAGAAGCAGCAGAGCCGCTTCGCCCACCCCGAGTACACTCGGCGCGAGCGCTTTTGCGTTTATGCCGACTTTGAGTGTGCTCTGCAGCCCGTCGCCGCTGACCCTGCGGAAGCGCCGCCTGGCACAAGGCCCCTGCAACTGCACGTCCCGTACGCCTTCGCTTACCAGATCGTGGACTCGCTCGGCCTGGAGGAGTTCGAGCCCCGCGTCTACTTCGGGGCAGACGCGTCCAAGGTCTTCATGGAGAGGCTCAAGATGGACGTGCTGGCGCTGTGGGAGTTCCTATTCAGCATGAGAGCTCTGCACCCTTCTCTGACCCGGCAGGAGATGGACGAGTACCTGGCAGCGACTCACTGCTACCTCTGCGGGAAGGAGTTCACGAACCAGGACGTCAAGGTGCGGGACCACAATCACGCCCCGCCCTACGAGTTCCGAGGAGCCGCCCACCGCTCGTGCAACCTCAGGTA
Source organism: Allygus modestus (assembly GCA_963675035.1). Taxonomy (NCBI): domain Eukaryota; kingdom Metazoa; phylum Arthropoda; class Insecta; order Hemiptera; family Cicadellidae; genus Allygus; species Allygus modestus. Next base: position 65,604,911 of record OY776111.1, on the reverse strand, counting down.
CCGGGAACAGCGACACATCAACTGCTACTTCCACAACCTGTCCAACTACGACGCCCACTTCGTAGTGCGCGAGCTGGCCATCGACCCCGGCGACGTGGACGTGTTGGCCCACACGGAGGAGCGGTACATCGCTTTTACCAAGCGATTCCACTTTGGTCAGCCCGGGGACAACCAACGACAGAGCAGTTTCTCGGTGCGCTTCCTAGACACCTACAGGTTCCTGTCCATGAGCCTGGCCAACCTGGCGGCGGGACTCCCCACGGACAGGATGCGTGAGACGAGGAAGCGCTTCCCCGACGACCGGCTGTTCGACCTGGTGCGCAGGAAGGGCGTGTTCCCCTACGACTTCGTGACGTCCTACGACACGCTGTACAGGACCAGGGAGTTGCCGCCTAAGGAGGCGTTCAGGAACTCCATGACCCTGGAGGACGTCAAGGACGAGGAATACGAGCACGCCCTCAACGTGTGGCGAGCCTTTGAGTGTCACAACCTCAAGGACTATGCGGACAAGTATCTGCGATGTGACATCGCCCTGCTCACCGATGTCTTTGAGCAGTTCCGCGACACCTCGTTGGCAGAGTACGGGCTGGGCCCTGCCCACTATTACACCTTGCCGTCCTACGCCTGGGACGTAATGCTCAAGACCTGCGACGTGGAGCTGGACACGCTGCAGGACTTTGACATGTACCTGTTCGTGGAGCAGGGGATCCGGGGAGGCATCTCTCAGGCCATCACCCGCTACGCCAAGGCCAACCACGACAGGTGCCCGGACTACCGCCCGGACGAGCCTAAGCGCTTCCTCCTGTATCTGGACGCCAACAACCTCTACGGCTGGGCCATGTCCCAGCGCCTGCCGACCGGAGACTTCCAGTGGCTCAGCCGTGAGGAAATACAGGCGTTGGACATTGCGGCGCTAGACGCGGAGGCCGATCGAGGCTACATCTTGGAGGTGGACCTCCACTACCCTGCGCGCCTACACGACCTGCACAAGGACCTTCCCTACTGCTGCGAGACGAAGCGTCCGCCAACAGGGAAGTTCCCCAAACTGTTGACGACCCTGGACGACAAGACACACTACATCTGTCACTACAGGGTCTTGCAGCAGGCGCTGCAAAACGGATTGGAGCTGGTCGCGGTGCATCGGGCGATCTCCTTTCGCCAGTCGCGGTGGTTGGAACCGTACATCCTGATGAACACGGAGCTGCGGAAGAAGGCCAAAACGAAGTTTGAACAGGACTTCTTCAAGCTCATGAACAACGCGGTCTTTGGCAAGACCATCGAGAATGTACGGAAGCGCCTCAACGTGAAGCTGGTGTGCACCCCGGAGAAGTTTTCCAAGTACGTCGCCAGATCCAACTTCCTGGACCGGACGTACTACACGGAGGACGTGGCCCTGGTGCATCTGTCCAAGGTCAACATCGTGTTGGACAAGCCCGTCTACGTAGGCATGACAGTCCTGGAGCTGAGCAAGTGGCTCATGTACGAGTTCCTGCGCAAGATGAAGGAGCGCTACGGTGACCGCCTCACCGTGGACTACATGGACACAGACAGCTTTGTCTTTGACATCGTGTCCCAGGACGTCTACGCCGAGATGAAGGAACACCTGGACGACTTCGACACCAGCGGCTATCCGAGGTCCCACCCCTGCTACAGCCCCGTCAACGCCAAGGTCATTGGAAAGTTTAAGGACGAGTGCAACGGCCTGTCCTTATTCGAGTACCTCGGCCTGCGGTCCAAATTATACTTTATGGACATTGAGGACGCGGCGACAGGCAGCAGCAAGGCTCTCAAGCGGGCCAAGGGGGTGGCAAAGGGCGTTGTCAAGAATGTCCTCACCCCCGACGACTACAGAGAGTGCCTGTTTGACGGGATCCAAAAGCGCACCACCAACGTCCGGTTCCAGTCTCACTTGCACCGGGTCTACACCGTGGAAGTGGACAAGCTGAGCCTCAGCCCGACCGACGACAAGCGGTGCGTCCTCCCCGACGGCATCCACACTCTGCCGTGGGGACACAAGGACGTCCCGCCACTACCGCCAGCCAGGAGAGGAGATCGACGGATGGAGGTGGACGGTGAGGAGGAGGAGGAGCGCCAGGACGAAGACGAGGAAGAGGAATTCCCTGTTTAGTTTTAATATTAATTTTAAGAAAAATTTGTAAATAGTATTTGTAAGAAAATATAATAGCTTTATGTACAGCACAAACCTGAGTTGTTTATTTCCTCCCCTTTGCTCACTCAAAAGCCGTTAGGCTTAAAGTGTGTGAGAAAGGCGTTATGGGCCGTTTGGCCCGAGCCGTGCAGCTTAAAAAGCCCCCGCCAACCGGGAGCGGTTGGCGGCGCGTGTCGGGGATGGCCCTGAAGGAGTTGCCCAGGAAGGAGTTGCTAAGTGGTTTGCTGACGCTCAAGGTTGCACCCTCGAATTACTCAGCGGTTTGCTGATGTCCGAGGGGTCTCGTGACGCGCCCTCTTTGGCGACCTTCACTGCCGCTTGGCGGGGGCTCAGCCAGTGACACGCGCCGCTGGTATATAAACCTGAGGTCCAGCCCCGCTGCCTCAGTTTTGCTAATTTTTTTAATTTAGTAAGGAGAAAGGAGAAATGAAAACACAAGCTTTATCATTATGAGGCATGTATTGTACAGTAATAAGGTTACATACACATACTACAAAAACCTTACAAATTAGTTTTAAGCGAATATGGAGTGGAAGAGTCTGCGGACCAGAGCGTCGTTGGCGGCGGGAGCGGCAGGGTCGAAGAGCTGGACGTAGTCGCTGAGTGACGTGCGGAGAACAGCCCGGCAGTACAGGTAAGTGAGGCAGTAGTAGCCGCAAACAGAAGTATCGTAGCCCTGGAGCCGATACCTGTTGTAGACATAGTGGCGGTGATGAGGATTGCGCCTCAGGAACATTTGAAAGTCGGCCTGGTATGGCGGCCTTCCGTAGCTGTCCAGGTACTCGAGTCTGTCCTCTTCCGAGCAGTAAAACGCCACCCAGTGTTCGCCTCCCTCGGTGTGTGCTACCGTGTTGGACACGATGGCGGTGAGAGGCTTGACCGGCACGTCCGGTAGTTGGTCAGAGGCGTAGACCGCAACGTTCCTCAGTCCGGGGATCTTCGCCAGGCATTCTCTGATCTGGACGGTATTCATCGTGGGCGGAAGCAGCACAGGCAGCTCGAGGTGGACGAGTCCAGTGTGTCGTTAGCCACGAGCCAGTCCCGCAATACTATGCAGTTATGAAGGGCGCAACGGTTGTGGGAGCTCTTATGGTGGCGACAGCGCAGGGTCCGGTAGGTGGGCGGACCGTTGAGCGACCCACAGCCCAGATCCTCCATGTCCTGAGCGGTGGTGGCGGCGGGCTCGGTTATGAGGTGGCGTTGTACAAAGTCCCTCTTCTGCGATCCTTTGACGTAGACCAGGGGACGGTGGATGAGGCAGGAGCGCAGCTTGTCCAGCAGGGCGACGTACGCGATGTCCCCCTGGTCCCACTCCAAGCCATGGCAGTGGCGAGTGACCCAGACGCTCTCGCGCTGTTTCTCGGAAGTCAGGAGGTCCTTACTGAAGGGCGGGCGGGCGATGTGATGTAGGAGCAGCGTGCCGGTAGTCACGTCCACCACGCAAACCTCTTTCAGTAGAAAGTCATTATCACTGTCTTTAAAACACTGCATATCCATCACCACGCTTCCGTGATGACAGCGCGCTGGCGGTGGCTCGTTGTAGATCGGTGGCGGCACGTCCATCCCGTACGGCTGACTGAACTCGACTGAGCGCTGGCGGGAGCGCGCCTAGCGGGATAACCTTGGGTGCGCGCGCCGCCATCACCTAACGGTCCGCGCACGGTGACCTTGAGCGCGCGGCAACTCGTTTACCCGCCAAAACCTAACGGTCCGCGCGCGGTGACCTTGAGCGCGCGGCAACTCGTTTACCCGCCAAAGTCGACTGTGACGTTGCGATGACGGTCCACCTCCACGACGTTGTCCAACTCGGCGTACACTATGCAGTTGAACGCCTCCGCCAAGGCTTCGGAGAACCCAATCTCTATGCGCAGGTTACCGTTGCGCACCAGGTTCCAGTGGCTGGATTGAGAGGCCGCCATATCGGGTGTCAGATCAAACGCCATCAGGCAGTATCCGTAGGGGTATTCGTTGCGACTGACTTCGTTACCACAGTCTGAGAAACTGATGCCGGTGCCAGTGTACAGCGTGTGGTAGGCGAGCACGCACAACTCCTGACCGAACGTGTAATCCGGTTGAAGCGGCTTACATGGCACTTGCTCACCGTCTATGTACAGCGCGAAGAAGTTCACGTGGCTGTGGGTGAAGTTGAACGGGTTCTTCTTGTAGTCCCCGTTGAACGCCTGATTGCTGACCAGGCCAACTATAACGCGTTTCGGCAGTTGACCCAGAAACACACTGTCCAGAGTCTTGCTGCTGATACCGGAGGGTAGTGTGAAGGATTTGACTTCCACGCGCGTAATGGGATATTTGGCTGTGCCCGACTCCAGCGTCCTGCTGTGAGCCAACAGCACGCTCGGGTTGATCTTACAGCGGCGCATAAACAGGTTGACTTCGGCGATGTCCACTTTGTAGTCTGTCACGGTTTTGGACATGATGGAGAATGAGTTCTTTGACCTGATCAGGCGAAAGCGCATCTCCACGCCGTTTAACATGAACTTCTCCTGGTTGCACAGGTCGACGTGCAGATGTCCGACCATGTCCGCGTACCGGCTGCCCTTGACAAACTCCCTCCGGTTCTTGAGCCCGGCATTATCCTCCTCAGTATTGTCCATGTACCCAGCATAGTCCTCGTAGAACAACTCCGCGGTGAGGTGCGATGTCTTGGCATCACCGCCATAGGACAACAGGTTCTCCAGGTAGGCGCGATAGGCGTACGTGTTGTTCTGAGGAGACACCAGTTTGTTGTTCAGGTACAGGTCCACTTGACTGAAAAGCGAGTGCAGCCAGTTGTTAATCGGACCCACCTCTTTTATCGCTTGATCACCCGTTACAGCGCCTCCGTTAGCCGTTCTAATGGTAGCCTTCACATGCAGTAGCGTCTGTGACAGATCCGTGTACTCGTCCCCGTGACCCGGAACTATGAACTCCACGGGCGAGTCGTCTGTCAGGGAGGAGATGGGCTTGTACTGCACCCATTTACCGCTCTCTATACTGGTCTGCGTGGGCGGTAGCGAGAACAGGTCCAACTCGGTCTTGACACACTCGCACGACTTCTGATGTAGAAACGCCATTATCCAAAAATGTCCTTCACGGTACTCTTGCTCTTCTTGCTTCTCCTCTTCTTAGCGACACGTTTTGCGGGCTTCCTCTTGGGGGCAGCGCTCTTCTTCCTCGCTCCGAGGAGTTTCGCTAGAGACTGAGGAGTAACCTGCTGTACACGCCTCTTCTTATAGGCACCACCACCGCTCAGCACGCGATCCAGTTTTTCATCAGCCCTGCGTTTCAGCGACCCGGTAAACTGTCTGAGTCGGGCGTTGGCTGCGACTCGGGGGTCGGCTGTGCCCGCTGCCACGTCGCCCAAGAAGCCCACACCGGACCTCAGCGCCTCCTTGCCCAGCGTCGATGCGCCGGATCTGATCAAAGGGACCACTGCATCAGCCCGCCTAGGAAACTGCCGATGCCGTGTCCGCGTTGGAAAGCGGCTCCTCTGAATACGGAGGATACGCCATGGCCCGCCTGCTGGTGGCGGTAATACGCCAGATAGGGATCGCTCGGATTCATTGCCGCTGCCTCTCTTTCCTGAAATGAAGCTTCATGCACGTAGTCCCGAAGTGGAATGGCAAGTGTCGCCCTTGGTTGTCCCTTAAATCGATTTCCACGCTCTCGAATGAGGTTTTAATCACCGACACGTAGTGCGGGTCTATTATATACACTGTCGTGTTGGCACCGTACGTGTAATTCCTGATGTCGATGTTGAGGATCTTCAGTAGTGGCGCCACAGCGTCGCCCACCAGTTGGGGTTCCACCAGGTCGCAATACACGTACATGTGTGATGGCAGACCGGCGAAGAGGTTAGCCGGCCTCACGGACCTGTGACGCTTGACGATATCCGTATCCACCTCGTAGCCAAACTGTAGCGCCAAACTGGGGCTCAGTTTGAGGCTCTGAACGGCTGAAGACGTCGACATCAATTCCACCCTGGAGGACCTCTCGTCATACGAGAAGGTGCACAGGTTACTCTTCATTTGAGGGTGGTTGTTGATTGCGTGCACGAGTTCCTCGGTACTACTGTAATTGCCCGGCTCCACTTTGATTAACAACTTGTCCACCACGGCCAACCCGCCTTTCGAGTCCCTCATTCCCAGCACTAGTTTGATGTAGGTTCCCTCACCGACGGTCAGAAAAGAGAAGGGGTAGTGCGCCTCCGCCAGAGCGACCTCCCACTCGCCGTCTGACAGATCAACGGTCGAGGGTAGATGGGTCGTGTAGTTTGTCACCATGTTGTTGGGATAGTACTTCATTGAACTGTTACTGGGCAACGTCAGGTAAAACTGGTCGTGCCTCGTCATCGCAGCTGTTGCACTTCAGATGCAGGTACCCACGAGTTGAAGTCCTCTCCGTAACCGACCCACTTGACTAGGTAGCGCTTACTGGAGCCTCGCCCTTTAGTGTCCAGTATTTTATCTATTTGGTACAGGCGGTCCGGGGCCATCGTTACCTTTTGCATCTCATGCTCGTAGAAGCGCCCTTCCAGCGGCGTCCCGTTCAGGTCTCGCAGCACGTACAATGGTAGAGGATGCGACCCGTATACGTGATCCACCACAAACAGCTCCTTACTCCAGTTGGTCTCATAACCTTTGGCGAACGTGCCCTTCTCCTTGGCTATGCGCACCGTGTCACCAGGCTCGAACCTGGGCTTGTGTCGCAGGATCGCCTTTCCATACATGTGACGCCACACCTTGTACACCGTTTGACCATCGCCGCTGTCCGCGTCCACGGGTCGTAGACCACCCAGGCTCCTGTGCGGGCTGCGGTTGTAGGCGTCCACAAGCCTGTCCAACACGTCCACGTAGCGATACGTGTTTTTGTAGGTCAGGTAGCGCCACATGCGGGTCTTGAGCGTGCGGTTGACTCGCTCCACCACCGCCGCCTTCACGTCGGGGTTCTGCGTGGTGAAGTAGTTGACACCGTGACTCTTGAACACTCTCTTGGTCGCGGCCCCGGTGAACTCCGTCCCCTTGTCGGTCTGTAGGCAGCGGGGAGTCGCCTCAGCGAATATTCCCTCGAACGCAGCAGCCACCTCAGGCCCGCTTTTCCTCTTCAGTGGTACCGCGAACAGCCGCTTACTGAATACGTCTATCACAGTCAGCAGGTAGTTGACTCCGTCGTTGTACCGGCTCAGGCCGCGCATGTCGTTCAGGTCCGCCTGCCACAGCTCCCGGGGCCCGAACACGGCGTAGCGGTTGCGGGGAAACCGCTTGCGCGCAGGCTTGTGCAACGTGTAGGTGTCCTGGGCGCGCAGCCAGTCGGCTACCCGACGTTTCGGTAGGCGCGCGGCTCTGGCCAGGGCGGCCACCCCGCCGAGGGAACCGGGCTGGCTCGGGTCGTAGTACAACTTCTCCATTACGGTGTGAACTGCTCCCAGTTGTCCAATGACGATTCCCGGTCGGGTTCCTCGGTTATTATCCTTCTCCTGGCCGCTGGGGGTCGCGGTCTCAAGCGGTCCAGTATCGGCGTCAACCTCGGTGAGAGGGGTGTCGATGAGGCCGTTGTGTCTCCCCAGGGGCTCGATGCCGAGTCCAGTCCCACGCCTAGGTAACGCAACGCCGTGGGATTGCTCACGTATTCTTTGGGCACGTTCATGTCCTTCAAGGCGGCCATCACTTGATGCCAGCCGGTAGGCAATCGGTCCGCCCTTCGCGCTCTCACTATGCTGTGCGCGATGTCCACTATATTGGAATCGGGGATCTTCACCTTGTTCACGTACACCGCCCCACTGGCGTCCCAGGCGATGGGGCTGCCTTGACGGGTCATGAATCGCAACAAGTTGCGCGCCACCGACCTGTAGATTTTTGAGAACGATTCCACAATGTCCTCCTCCGCCGAGGCGCTAGACTCGCGCTTCATCTGACTCGGACCCCCCGCCGCTTCCTCCTCCCTGTCCTCGCCCTCGATGATTGACAGACCTATGGGTTGACGTTTAGCCGCGGAAAAGTGCAGGAACCGCTGTAACACCTGCTGATATTGTTTCCATTTCTCCGTATCGTCCAGCCGCTTGTCGCTCAATATGCGATGCATCTCAGCGTCCAGGCTGGCTGGCTTATTGGCGCTACCTGCTCCTCCTCTTGGCTCCGGCCCTGGTCCCGTTCCTTCTCGCAATCTCTCGATGAGCTCCTGCGGTACAACCACCATTTTCCTAGCGTACTCCATGTCCGATTAGCTTCTGCGCTAGAACGGGCAGAACAGCGTTCAACAGTAGAGGTAGGAGGATCCCTCCGCCCCGTTGAACGAGGTAGTGTCGCTTCTTGGCCCAGCCCTCGCCGCGTTTCACCAGCCGTCTGAGCGCCTGTTTGTGTTTGCTCAATTTGCGTTTGAGGCAGGGAGAAAGCGGTACGTTTCCGCGTAGCACGTTATACGCGCACTCGCACAACGACTTGATGCGACTCTTGTCGCACGCTTTTAACAGGGCCTTGCGTTCTTTGGGCGTAGCGTGTATTAGGGCCCTCAGCAGCGCCGCGTCCTTCTTCACACGGTGTGACATGATGACTGACGCTGGCGCGCGCTCGGCCTATTTATCACTTCTTCTTGGGCAGGTACACGTAGTTCACCGGATCGTCTGGGAAAATGGTTGAACGTACGCGCATCTCTTCAGGCGTTGACTGTTTCAAGTCTATGAGCAGGTAGGCGTGCGGATCACGCGTGGCGTCCGCGTAAGCCTCCTCCACGAATTTGGGGTTTTCCGGGTATACTTGGCGAGCCAAGTGTTTGATCTGAGCGCGATCCCTGGGATTCTTGAAGCACACTATGTAGTGGGCGTTCAGCGATATGTCGCGCTGGCCCCTGCCCTGGTGAAACAGGTTTTGCGTGATGAAGAACACGCTCATGTTGCGGTGGTGCGAGCCCTTGGTGAACAGGTCCGCCACGCCGGAGCCAGCCTCGCGCATCATGTCATCGACGATAACCAGGGCGGGCTCGCTACCGTCATAGTCGTCCAGGTCTGGCAGGCCGGCTACGTAGCGCACGGCAGAGTCCGCACGGCTCTTGCCACCACCGCTGCCGTAGTGCCAAGTGATGCGGGCGAACCGCGTATCGCACATGCGGTCGGCGTGCTCTATGAAGCGAGCCACGAAGTGCGACTTGCCGCTGCCCGAGGGCCCGGCCACGATGGCGGTGAACGGGTGTTTCCACCTCAAGTCCATGGCGTCTACTGACCGCCGTGCACCGCCACCTCGGCTCTTGTAACTAAAGGTTCTTTTCTTGCTCTTTTTTATTTGATTTTATTTTTTCAATTTTGGAAGGAAATAAGGGAATAGGAAATACCGTTTATTTTATACAAATTCCAGGAAAGGAAGTTTGCTGCCAGGAGGGCCGCTTCTCTTTACAAGGCTCGTCCTCGGCCCCACGCCAACGTTGTACTGGGAGATGGCGTTGTCGTCCAGGACTGCAAGGAACCGTCGAGGCATGTAGATCCGGATCGGGTCGTCGCCGACGAGACCCTCCAAGGTGGCCATCACCGCCTCGCCGTACGGTGTATCTACCCGCTCGAATGAGCGAATCGGGTACACCGCGTTGTCCCGCAGATCCGCGATGCGAGTGTAACCCGCGGCCTTGCAGCTATTGAGGGCTGTCCTGAGGTCCATCTTCTGGTCCGTGTTGAGCATGGCGCAGCGGCTGGATGCAGAATGACCGGCTCTCGCCACCGAGTCGCCTTTTATTGGCGGTGTCTACGTGCCGACTCACGCGTATCAACAACATGATGACATAGTTACTCGCTCAATTCCAGGAAGGGTGATGTAATGGAAAGCTTTACTGCGTAAACAAGTGGATTGTTCTAGAAGCGTCTCGGTTATCAACTGCTTAGTGGAAGTTTCCACGCTCAATTCCAGGAAGGCTGACGTAATGGAAAGCTTTACTGCGTAAACAAGTGGATTGTTCTAGAAGCATCTCGGTTATTAACTGCTTAGTGGAATTTTCCACGCTCTCTCGTTTACTGGGTAGCGCGCTTGGAGTGCGCACTCCTCTTGGTTTTCCCTGAGATGATGCAATCGGTCTTTTGCCAAGTGGGTAGAGGAGTAGCGGTCCTAGTGATCCCGTCGTATCTTGACTCTCCCGTCTCGCTATTTGCCAGCCATAGGTTTTGCAATCTGGATAGCAGGTCCTCTAGACATATGCAGATTTCATCGTTTCGCTCCTCGTCCAAGTACAAGCCGCAGCTGAACGTGGGGCGACCTCCTTTGAACACATTCATCTTCAACAGTACGTTACCGCTGTTAGTAGGGTTCTTCACAGTGTACTGATATCCGCCAGCGGACCAGCACAGTGTCGGGGAATCGATAGGCACTTCCTTCCTCTTTACAGTCCACCCATCGAGCTTTTTCTTCTTTGACGCACATCCCTGCTGAACTGGCGGTGTGTTGGCGTTCTCATCGTTCATTGCGTTCAGCTCCTCTAGGAAGGAGCGGATCGTTTGGTCCACTTCGGCTGCGCTGACTCCGCTTCCGTTCATGGTGACGTCTCGAACAACACTGAGGTCGCGCGCGCGCGGCTCTGCCTCGGTTTTATAGCAGAGTCGTGCGCTCCAGCGAACCTTCTAGAAGCTTCTTTATAGCCGAGTCGTGCGCTCCAGCGAACCTTCTAGAAGCTTCCAGAAACGTGACGCTCCTCACCTGTATGATGTTCCGGTGGGTCCTCACTCCACCGTTGCTAATTTTATTAGGGTGGGATGGGAATAGGATTATGGGTTGGGATAGGACAGAGGGTCTTGGGTTGGGGTAGGACAGAGGGTCTTAGGTTGGGGTAAAAGTAACCGGTTTAGGGTTTAACCGATTACTGTCCAGGCCTTCTATAATTTTCCTGGACGTCCAACACCGCCATGCTGCCTTGGTTCAAGGTTAACTGCAACACTTGCAGAACCTCGTTCCACTGCGCTGGGTCTCCCGGGTCGTAACGACGAGAGGACATCACGGGACTGGCCGGACTCCACCGCCCCGGCCTGAGGAAGACGTGACCGCCTCTCCTCATCACCTCCTCAACCCGAGTCCTTGTAGGGGTGAGGTACTCCGGTCCGAGCAAGAGGTAGCGGCTGATGTTGGGAACGTTGATAAAAATTTCTACAGTAAGAACGTCCATTATGAAAGCGGCTCTGATCAAGACTGACTCGAACACCGCTTTCACCCATAGGAGCTTCGCAGTGGAATGTAAGCAGTAAACTGTTCCCGGAACCGCTGATGAGAAAACAGCCCCGGGCAGTCACGTAGCCCTTAGCACGCGCCTCGACACGTGACTCCGCGGAGCCGGGGGGGGGCTGACGTCAGGGGGGGGGGCTGACGTCGGGGGGGGGGCTGACGTCGGGGGGGGGGGGCTGACGTCGGGGGGGGGGGGGGCTTGGACATGAGGAAGGTAGGGGGTCGAGCTTGGTCGTGAGGAAGGTCGGGGGCCGAGCTTGGCTGTACCAATCACTTCGCTTTAGGGACCCACTCGTTGGAACTTTCCGAGACGGAGAACGTTCTACGATTCCACGGATTACCGCTTTCACCCCGGGGGTTGTTGACTACTCTGGAGTCTAAATATCGCCGCTTTCACCTGTTGTTTACACCTCTGAGGAACGTTCTACGTTGTTGACTACTCTGGAGTCTACCGCTTTCACCTACTGTTGTTTATACCTCTGGGTCGGACCATCATTCCTTCCCTGACCGCCAAACCACCAACACCATGTTCCCATGCCCTCGCTGCTCCGCCACCTTCGTCCGCAAAGACCACCTCACCCGCCACCTCCGGTCCACGCATGAGGAGGGAGGTGAACTCATCCAATGTCCCGTCTGCGGAAGGGCTTTCCGCAGACGGGATAAATTAAGGGTTCATCTTTTTACTCATACGTCTACCACATCCTCCACCCTCGACACCCTCTCAAAACCATGTTCCTCGTCCGCTCCACAACCAGCCATAATCTTGCCTCCGCCTCCGTCCACCTCCGACTCCACCTCCACCTCGACCCAGACCGACATAAAAGAAACCGTCAACACATCCACCCAGACGTCAGAGCGGGTCGTCGAGCGTCCCGTATGTAAGTATCGTAGGTACGGGTTGGGGACGGGTTAGGGTCTTGATAGTTCACGCACTAAGCAGTATTACTAATCACTGGCTTCTCCCTTACAGGCGCTGTCCTCCCTCACGTCCACGAAAACCAAAATTGGCTTCAGGAAGAGGAGTGGCAGCTGCTATGGGACCGCCAGCAGCGGGAGGCTAGAAGGCGGGAAATGGAAGAGGCCCGCGAACGCCTCCTGCGGGAGCTGGATGAGGACGCGCAGCGGCGGCGTCAAGAAGCTGAGGAGGCCGCTGCCGCCAACGACTCCAGCTCCGACGTCGAGCTAATCGACGACGATGACGACGACGGTTGGATGTAATAATAAACGACTAACCCTATCCTTATCCCTATTCATTTTTACACTTTTTATAAAATATTAAATAAAATAAAAAATAAAATAAAAAAAAACAAAAAAGAAAAACCAAAAAAAAAAACAAACAAAACAAAACTTATAATAAAACTAATAGGCAAAGCCTCGGTGACGTGACCGAGGGGGCCGAGCTTGGCTAAGGGGAAGGTCGGGGGCCGAGCTTGGCTATGGGGAAGGTCGGGGGCCGAGGTTGGCTATGGGGAAGGTGGGGGGGCTGACGTCACGGGGGGGGCTGACGTCACCGGGGGGGGGGGCGATTCCTCATTCCTCCTCGCACGCCTTTGCTGGTTTTGAACCCTCTAATGCCCCCTACTAATCAGTACGAAGTAATCAGTTTCCCTACCAAAAACTCCCATTGGGGAAATGTGGAAGAAATCAATTCAAGACTGGCTGGCCAAGCATGAGGTCCAGTTTGCTACCACTATTGGGTACCAAGCAAGAAAACTGGCTGAGAAAAAAAGTGGAAGAAAAGAAAATATGAGCCAGTTGCAGAAGATATTACTTTGCTAACAACTATTTAGGAGGGGCAATGAAAAAAGCCTTAGATACCTTGGAATCAGAATTTGATAAAAATCAATGGGAAGAGCTCAACAGAGCATGCATGCTTCTGCTACTAATATTTCACCGAGAAGAGTTGGGAAATTGGAAAACATGTCGGTGTCGGATTTTAAAAGAAAACAAAAAGTCAGGAAAGATACTGATGTTTACCGCAGTTTGACTGAATCAGAGAAAATGTTAGCCAGTAATTTTTTTCATGTACAAATACGAGGCAAACTGGCAAGAGGGGTTCCAATCCTTATTGAAGAAAGACTTGCAAATGCAATCGATGTCCTTGTCAGCTTCAAAGAAGAGGCAGGAATCCCACAAACAAATGATTTCTTGTTTGCAAAGGCTGATGGGCACTTGGATGGGAGCATAAGTCTGAGCAATGCTGCTTTGATCTGTGGAGCTAAAGTTCCTAAAAGCCTCACTAGGATAAGGAAACATATAGCTTCCGTTTCTCAAGCACTTAATCTGGCAGATAACGATTTGAAAACCCTCGCTGGATTCCTTGGACACACCACAACAACGCATCTTGAGAACTATAGGCTTCCTAGTGACGCTGTTCATGCAGCTAAACTCTCTAAGCTGTAATTAGCACTGGACCAGGGCACAATATCAAAATATAGAGGGGAAAATGGAAGAAATTGATGTGTCAACAACTGTAGCAGAGGTAGAGGAAGAAATTGGAAAGGTTGATCATGATTTAGAATCAACTAAAAACATCAGAAAAGTTTCATATAACAAAACAAAACGAGCATCGGGTACGACCCTTACTAAAATCAAAACGTCAAGAGGACATATAAGGCCCTCCCCAAGTACTTTAAAGAGCCCTAAAACATCTTCAAGTTCTCCAAAACAGCTACAGAGAAGAAAATGGACTCCAGAGGAGGTTGCTGCAATGGAAACTGAGTTCGCAGAGTTCTTGACGGATGAGAGACTGCTAGGATCGATATTTTGCAATGAAGTAAGGAAGGGATGTGATGTTCTAAGTACAAGAAAAGCAACTCTGATTAGGGCATGGATTAACAACAAAATTGTGAAAAGAAAGAGAATTGAAAGGAAACAGTTATTTACAAGGGATTAGTATTGTTTTGATTTCCGGCCAACATTTCTAACTTACAAAATTCAATAATAGTTACGTAAGATTGTTTTTGTTGTTGTTTGTAAATATCATTTTAAAACACAGTTTATGAATTAACTTTGATATCATAGTTTCTGGAGGTTTATACCTGTTTAGTACACTATAGATTGTTATAATTATTCAGTTCCATATCCCAGGCCATATGATTATTTAAAGTCATATTTGTTTGTTAACGTTTAATAATTACATAGCACACATTTAAGGTCAGTACGTAATTTTTGCTTTGAATGATTTCAACTAATATTTTGAAAACTTTCTTTATGTTTACAGAATATTTAAAAAAATTAATAGGCTAGGTTCATAGCTGGAGTATGATGACAAGCAAGTTTAAGGAATATTCATTTATATTGGTTTTGAATGATATTTTTTACCTATATTTTATCTACTCACTATTTTAAATCGATCATTTTACATTAGGTTAGATACCAGTGTTCGTGTTAGTTTTTCAGCTATCACTTTTAATACAGCATAAATTTGTTAAATTACTGTCTGTTATTATTCATGCGTTTTCATATTTTTTAATTACACCTACAATTTATATATAAATTCGCTAAGGAATTTTGTTTTCAGCTCACTACGTCGTTATTTCACAACCAATTTAGGCAATCAATGTGTCCTTTGAAGTTTTTACACTACAGATTAACTGAATAATGTAAAACTCATAAATACCACCTATGTTTTTAAAATATTTATGGGGAGAGCGGGGCTATTTCGTACAGCGAGGCTAAACCGTACAGCCTGTTTCCGGTATATTTTAAGAGCAATAGAGCTTTGATTGGTGTCGCATCCTAGCGGTCGATCGCGCAAGCTTGTAGCATCGAGTAATTGCCGCTAAGCGCAAACGTTTTCTTGTTGGATTGAAAAAAACCTGTTTTAGTGGACTTTCTTCTAATTTTCACGCACTTTTAAATAAGAGATTGTTGAAGGTTTGGTTTCTTCAACACTTAAAGTGAGTTTGTTTAGCCAAATTAAGAACCTAAATAATCTTGAAATTTGATACTGTACAGTATAAAACGTGGTTTTGCTGCCACTATTTGTATGTAATAGTTCTTGTTTAATGAAAATCAGGTGTACGGGTTCAGAAAAATGCCTGTAGCCTAATACATATGAATAATAATAATTTTTTCATAAAATATGTTATACCTATTATGTTTATAGGCCTAAACATGTTTTCCTGTAAAAGAAAATATATGAAGAATTTTAAGTTTTTTCACTGCTGTTCTACCTTAATACACTCTATAATTTTTGTTATTGTTGTCTTTTGTGAAAAAAACTGTTATTACTAATGACCTGTTCTTACAGATGATCCTGGGTTACCTGAGCAACCTCATAAGACTCATCATGAACCCAGCAATGCAGAGCCTCATGAACCAGATGCTGAGGTCCCCGCAGCAGAAGACGAACAAACACTGTCAAGGAAGAGAGAATCTAGGAAAAAATTAAGAAGGGAACATCTATGGAAGCGCACAAAAGCCCATGTACAAAGGAACAGTGGAAAAGAGTATGTAGACCGAAAAGGCAAACGTCATGGAGCAAGACAGTTGGTAGGTTATCCTCATCAGTGTAAATTTAAATGTGGTGAAAATATTCCTGAAGATAAGCGGCAAGAGATCTTTGATGACTATTGGAAATTAGGTAACCATGACTTGCAAACATCCTTCATCTTTCACTCAGTAAAGTTGAAACAGCCCGTGAGATTTAAACCCGGAGAGATGTTGAAGACCCCCAAATCCCATTCTACAGAATACTTACTTTGTGGTTATAGAGTTTGCAAGGAGTTTTTCCGTCTAACGTTGGGTGAATCAAATAAAAGGATTGATAATGTTCTTACAAAAAATCTAATCCTGAAGCTTCTGCTGTTTCTCCTAGGGATCTAAGGGGGAAAAAAGAACCAGCAAATAAAACTCCACAGGAAAGAATAGATTTAGTAAAAGAACACATAAACAGTTTACCGAAATATGTTAGCCACTACACACGAGCTAGACATCCAACACAGAAATATCTTGACTCTAATCTAAATATTCGGAAACTTATTGGTTTGTACAAACAGTTTTGTGCTGAAAAAAATGTGGAACCAGTGTCAGATAGTTTTTATAGGCACATTTTTAATACCCACTTTAATATAAAATTTAAAAAACCCCATACAGATACGTGTACTACGTGCGATAGATTAAACAACCTAATCAAACACGATCAAGGCAATATAAGCACTCTCAAAACTCAGCTGGAACTTCATCGGAGAAAAGCAGAAGCAGCTAGAAAATCAAAAGACGATGCTGTTGAAGAATTTAAGAATGATGATTCCACAGTTGTTATATGTTTCGATTTAGAAAAAACCCTTCCCACACCAAACCTGACCTGCAGCAAAGTATTCTACTGCAGGCAGTTGTGGACATACAACTTTTTTGTTCACGACTTAAAAGCAAAAACAGCCACCATGGTCATGTGGCATGAGGGCCAGGCAGGACGAGGGTGCCAAGAAGTTTCATCTTGCCTTCTAAAGTATATCAAGAGCTTACCTTCAACTGTGAAAAATATCATCGCATTTAGCGACAATTGTGGAGGCCAGAATAAAAGTGCTCTCATAATCAGGTTTTGGTCGTATGTTGTTTCAAACACACAAATTGAATCTGTAGATCATCATTTTTTTATTCCTGGCCACTCCTTTATGGAGTGTGACCAAGACTTTGCTGTAATAGAAAATGCAAAAAAAAAAATGCAGAGAGAGAAGTTTTTGTTCCAGAAGACTGGTGCAGAGTTGTGGCCAAAGCTAGCAGGAAGTTTATGGTTGTAAAGATGGAATCGACTGATTTTGTTTCACTCGAAGGCCCACCTTTGGACAAATACCTTGTCAAAAAGGTTCCAGGTATCCAAAAAATGATGTGGTTCAGGTTGCAGAAAGAACATCCACAAATGTTGCTTTACAAAGACTCAGTAAACAAGGACTTACCCTTTTATAAAAAGGATCTCCGCGCTGTGGATAATATCACTGAAATTGTTCATTATCCAGACCTAATGTTACAATCTGGCGTTAACGGAATTAAACCTGCCAAGTACAAGGATCTGCAAAGTTTATTGTATTTCATTCCTCCATGCCATCATGAGTTTTACAAGAACCTGATACAAGCAAAGCCTAAAAAACCCACAAAAAGATCTGCCAGGCTAAAAGACAAAGTTTCCTTACCTGAAGAAGAGACAGTTCTTGAGGTTGAAGAAGAACCTGAGGAAGAAGTGGAACCTGACAAAATATTCTTTACAGATTCTGAGTCGGAGTAAGCCCCCCTTAAAAAAAAGTGTATTACTTTTATACTTCTGTCTTCTTAAATAAAGTTAGTGCTCAATTTTTGCAAAATGTACACTGTGTTATTATTATTATATTCCTGCTTTTGTTTGGAGGCCAAGAGAGGTAAGTGAATTACTTTGGAAGCCAAAAGAGTTATGTGGTGCATCAAAAGATATTTTATTTTAAAATAAAGTTTTTTTAAAGACTATCATGGCTTAAAACTAAACAGCATAGTAATTGAACTCCCAAAAAAGAGATTAAAATAGATAATTCTGTAAAACACTATATTTGAAGTGTTCTGTGAAGGCTGAACTTTAACCTCAATTTTCTCAAAAGTAAGGAAAAGTCACATACCTCCCTTGGCCTCTCGATGCCTCAATTGGTCTTTTGATAGTTGTAGTTGCTGTCTTCAGTGTTACCACACGAATGAGGTTGTCTGTCCCAGGATGAATCTTCACAACTCTTGCCAAAGGCCATTTTGAAGGAGGATATTGTTCATCAGTAATAAGGACAATTGATCCAATTTGGATTGATGTAGATGGAAACCTCCATTTGTAAATGGTTTGTAGTTGTTGAAGATATTCTCTTGACCACCTTCTCCAGAAACTTTGTAGCATTTGTTGTATTAACTGCCAACGTGAAAGTCGATTAGTTGGAACCTCGTTGAGATCTGGTTCTGGAATGTTAGACAATGATTCACCGACAAGAAAATGTGCTGGAGTTAATGTCGACAAATCAGCTGGGTCTTCAGTTAGTTTACAGAGAGGCCTTGAATTTAGTACACCCTCTATTTGAGATAGAACTGTTGTAAACTCTTCGTATGTTAGTAAATTATTACCAACAGACCGTTTTAGATTATATTTAACTGACTTCACTCCTGCCTCCCAGTGGCCACCAAAACGAGGAGCAGAAGGTGGGTTGAACTTCCATTGTGTTCCATCGTTGGTTAGAAGATCTCTTAACTTGTTGCATTCTGATGTTGAAGCTGTGAAAAGACGCCTTAGTTCCGCATCAGCACCAATAAAGGTAGTTCCACAATCACTAGTGAGAGTTGAGCAAATTCCACGGCGAGCAGTAAATCTTTTATATGCTGCAATAAATGATTCTGCAGAGTAAATTCTCTCACATAAATTCTGTCTGCTAAGAAAGCATATGATTTGTAAGAACAGATGTTTCTAGTTTTTATGTTATTGTTTATCTTTCTCATTTTTGTAAACAATCTTAACTTGTATTAAATCACTATCCCTTTCATCTATATCGTTATCTTTAATTATCGAATCTTTATCTTTTTTTTTATAAAAGTAAAAGAAGTACAAAATAATTTTTATGGAGATTTTTATCTCATCGCTTGCTATCTGAGCTCACTAAGCTCAAAGATCGACGATTTATATCATCATACTGCTTATTTTTAGGCCTAGATTGGCGAGTGTTTTTGGATTGGGATTGAGGTGGACGCATATTTGTTCTGGCTGCTCCTAAATTCTTAAGATCGGACGTCAGGGTTTTGAGCTCCTGATTCAGTTTTTCCCAGTCTTTAGTCATCTTTTTCATATCCTTCATAATCTTTCCTTGATTATCATAGATCTCAGTTAACTTACTTACCATCAAGTCGTTATTGATCCTCATTAATTGATGAGTCATAGGTTTGGCATAGTCATGATAATACCTACATCTTATTCCAAACTTGCAGAACCCAGTTCTCTCATATTCATTACATGGAGATTGGAATGAATCTCTTTTATTAGATCCTGATTTTCTATCAGAATCAACATTAGGATCTGATTGCTTGAGATTGCTTCTTTCTTTAGCTGTTATTGAGGGATCTTTTGGTGAATCTGGAGTTGTAGGCATCTTATGTTTAACTGGGAGAAGTTTACTTTGATAATCATTAACTTTTGCTATTAGATTATTACTAGTCTTTTTCAGTTTTGACAGTGAAGAATATGTTAGTAGTTTCGGATCAATATTTTCTGATCGGATATTCGGATTGATAGATGGTAGCAGTAGAGGTTGACAAAGTGAATAATTCTGTGATAATAGCTGATGATTATCACTAGTTGAAAAATTTAGCTCAGTAGGATAGTGATCACACCAATTCGTTGGACTTTGTGTTAAAATAGATCCCTGGTATTCATGATAGGAAGGGTTGTACAAAAATTGAGGATGATTAGCATGAGATAGAGGCGGATCTGTTAAGGGTTGGCCCGATGTTGGAGATGGAGATAGAACGGATCTATGCTGCCTAGATTGTATTTTCGCAGCCTCTACCCAATCAGCTGATAAACTAGAAATTGGGAGTTCATTTGGATCGATCTGAGAGATATTTTTATCCATAAGCTTGAGTCATTTCCTACTATTATTCTTTTAATCATGGAGGATCTATTTTAACACAAAGTCCAACGAATTGGTGTTAACATCACTGAAGACCATTACAGCATCGGACAGGAAGCATATATGGTCAGTAAGTCAACAATGCTCAATCACCTAGATACCTTTACACCATTTGTTAACTCTGCCTGTGCAGAACAAAAAAGTGCACCCCAAGTAATGCTACCTAAAATACCACTGACACAGTTTTCTGGGGATTATCAATCATGGAAACCTTTTAGTGATATTTTCACTTCCCTCGTAATTTCCAACTCAGATCTGTCAGATGTAGCTAAAATGCATTACCTCAAAAGCTGTTTAAATGGAGAAGCTTCACAGCTTGTTTCAAACCTTCAAATATCGGCTGAAAACTTTGAAACCGCATGGAATAAACTCGTGGCACGTTATGAGAAGAAACGAATTCTTATAAGTAAACATCTGGATGACATATTCAAGCTCAAACCATTAGCGCAGAAATCCGGCTCGAAGGACCAATTAATGTAAAAAGATAAAGATTCGATAATTAAAGATAACAATATAGATGAAAGGGATAGTGATTTAATACAAGTTAAGATTGTTTACAAAAATGAGAAAGATAAACAATAACATAATACCCCCGTAGCAGCAAACATGCGTACTCAGCGAATTTCCAATGCATATATATGTATCTTAATACCACATAAAGCAACATACCAAGTTTCATCAATATACATTCATAAATAAACGATTTATGACATTTTAATTATTCTCCATAAGAATAACATGGCAGCTGAGTATGCAGGTTTGCTGAAGCAAGGAACACAAAAAATGGGGTTTTATGCAAATATCAATATAACTCATGTAGGTAAAGCCACATACCAAATCTCATTAAGTTATTTTCATAATGAAGGCAGATAACACGTTACTTATTCTCCATAAGAATAACATGGGGCTGAGTACGCAGGTTTGCTGCCACGGGAGCCTTGGGTAAAAAATTGTCTTTTTGAGCAAATATCAATGGTCCACAACCAGATGAAGCCGTATACCAAGTTTCGTCAGTATACGTTCATAAATAAGCGAGATATAAAATTTTTATTTTTCTCCATAAGAATAACATTAGACAACGTACTGTGTTTAGCACTTTCAATATCTCGGTAACCAATTGACGTAGAGAAATGATCAAAATACCAAATTGTGTGTTTTTTTAAGCTGAATCCAATGGGAAAAAAATTTAACTATTTCCAAAATTATATGTAAAAAATTCGAAAAACCCATTTTTGGGGTACGAAACCCCCCCAAAATACCCCTTCGGATAGAGCGATCTGGCTGGTTTTCGAACTTAAAGTCATAAATCGGATAATTTTTACGAGAGTTATCGTGCTCACGGACACACACATATATATATATATATACAGTTTCGAACGAATGGTGTTTTTGGGGTCTGGGGACCTCAAAACGAAAAGTTATCATGGTCCCGGGCCTAGGTCTTACCATGCCGACTACGGTAATAGCTTCTTCCCTATAGGGGAAATTCGTTAAAAACTAGAAACATCTGTTCTTACAAATCATATGCTTTCTTAGCAGATAGAATTTATGTGAGAGAATTTACTTCTAACATAAACTTTATGAATAAAGTTATTGTTTTTATTTTGATTTATTGGGACTTTACCTATCGCTTCTAGAGTGTAGTTCTAAACACTAGAAGCGATAGGTAAAGTCCAAATAAATTCAAATCCATTGCTATTATGAGTTTCCATTTTGTAGGTGCTGCGAAAATCAACCCAGATTTTATTGATTCTTAATTTGGAACATTTGTTAATCAAAGATTTTCGAATCTCAGATCCAGGAGAAGAGGCTGAAAAAGAAACTGGGAAGGACTTAAAATGTTTTAAGTGTTTTGATACCCTTTTTATACTTAACAATAACACTTATACTTAACATGCTGTGCTAAAACAGTAAGTTATATTATAACCTTATCTGTTTATAGCTTCCCCATGAACAATTTTTTGTAAATTCGGATACAGATTTAAATTATTGATGCCAAATGTGAGATATTAAGTGTAGAATGAATGTGGAGCTATTTGGTGTTGTCATTGTTACCCTCCTAATGGTAAGTACTGAACCAAATGTTATTTCGTGTATGTAGTAAAATCTTTGGCTAGGCTGTATTTTTAATGTTAAATATTATTGTTTTATTTAGCTAATGATTGTTATTTACAGTTTATGATGTTTTCAATAATAGGCCTGCAAAATAATGCGTCTGATTCACTTATAAACATCTAATTCCGTAAGCCAAAATTTGACGATGAAATTGAGTGCAAACGGATGGTCGTAGAAACCTGGGGAGAGGACTCATTTTAGAGGTCTAGGCATGAAGCTTCGGGGAAAATTATTAATTTTTCTTTAACATATACCGAACATTATGTTATGGAATAAAATAATTCACATTTATAAAGCATGAAAAAACACAGATGTTGTTATTCAACCACGATACGCAATTTTTTATTTTTCTGAAAATAATTATTGCTTTTAATTTTTCTTACCTATTTGTTGTGTAATTTGTTGAAAATGTATGATTTTATAATCTGAAGATAGTTTCAGTGTTATTTTAAATCTGAACATTTATTATTTCTACTTTGATATATTGTTTTCATTTGAGGTTAGCTTTTTCTTTCAAGTACGGTACTGGGATGAATGAACAAGAGCACAATTGCTGTTTATCCTCCTCTAACGTCCGACCTGAAAAACAAGGCCTCTTAAACGAAGAGAGACCCGAACAACTGCAGGACAGTTGGCAAACTATCATGCCGAGACACCCTAAAAGAACCATGACAACATCACCAAAACACGACTCCAAGCGCCATCGTCAAGGCATTAACAGACAGCCACCAAGTAGTTCGATTGAACTATGTAATCAGTACGAAGTAATCATTTTCCCTACCAAAAACTCCCATTGGGGAAATGGGGAAGAAATCAATTCAAGACTGGCTGGCCAAGCATGAGGTCCAGTTTGGTACCACTATTGGGTACCAAGCAAGAAAACTGGCTGAGAAAAAAGTGGAAGAAAAGAAAATTAGAGCCAGTTGCAGAAGATATTACTTTGCTAACAACTATTTAAGAGGGGCAATGAAAAAAGCCTAAGAGGGGCAATCAATGTGTCCTTTGAAGTTTTTACACTACAGATTAACTGAATAATGTAAAACTCATAAATACCACCTATGTTTTTAAAATATTTATGGGGAGAGCGGGGCTATTTCGTACAGCGAGGCTAAACCGTACAGCCTGTTTCCGGTCTATTTTAAGAGCAATAGAGCTTTGATTGGTGTCTTATCCTAGCGGTCGATCGCGCAAGCTTGTAGCATCGAGTAATTGCCGCTAAGGGCAAACGTTTTCTTGTTGGATTGAAAAAAACCTGTTTTAGTGGACTTTCTTCTAATTTTCACGCACTTTTAAATAAGAGATTGTTGAAGGTTTGGTTTCTTCAACACTTAAAGTGAGTTTGTTTAGCCAAATTAAGAACCTAAATAATCTTGAAATTTGATACTGTACAGTATAAAACGTGGTTTTGCTGCCACTATTTGTATGTAATAGTTCTTGTTTAATGAAAATCAGGTGTACGGGTTCAGAAAAATGCCTGTAGCCTAATACATATGAATAATAATAATTTTTTCATAAAATATGTTATACCTATTATGTTTATAGGCCTAAACATGTTTTCCTGTAAAAGAAAATATATGAAGAATTTTAAGTTTTTTCACTGCTGTTCTACCTTAATACACTCTATAATTTTTGTTATTGTTGTCTTTTGTGAAAAAACTGTTATTACTAATGACCTGTTCTTACAGATGATCCTGGGTTACCTGAGCAACCTCATAAGACTCATCATGAACCCAGCAATGCAGAGCCTCATGAACCAGATGCTGAGGTCCCCGCAGCAGAAGACGAACAAACACTGTCAAGGAAGAGAGAATCTAGGAAAAAATTAAGAAGGGAACATCTATGGAAGCGCACAAAAGCCCATGTACAAAGGAACAGTGGAAAAGAGTATGTAGACCGAAAAGGCAAACGTCATGGAGCAAGACAGTTGGTAGGTTATCCTCATCAGTGTAAATTTAAATGTGGTGAAAATATTCCTGAAGATAAGCGGCAAGAGATCTTTGATGACTATTGGAAATTAGGTAACCATGACTTGCAAACATCCTTCATCTTTCACTCAGTAAAGTTGAAACAGCCCGTGAGATTTAAACCCGGAGAGATGTTGAAGACCCCCAAATCCCATTCTACAGAATACTTACTTTGTGGTTATAGAGTTTGCAAGGAGTTTTTCCGTCTAACGTTGGATGAATCAAATAAAAGGATTGATAATGTTCTTAAAAAAAATCTAATCCTGAAGCTTCTGCTGTTTCTCCTAGGGATCTAAGGGGGAAAAAAGAACCAGCAAATAAAACTCCACAGGAAAGAATAGATTTAGTAAAAGAACACATAAACAGTTTACCGAAATATGTTAGCCACTACACACGAGCTAGACATCCAACACAGAAATATCTTGACTCTAATCTAAATATTCGGAAACTTATTGGTTTGTACAAACAGTTTTGTGCTGAAAAAAATGTGGAACCAGTGTCAGATAGTTTTTATAGGCACATTTTTAATACCCACTTTAATATAAAATTTAAAAAACCCCATACAGATACGTGTACTACGTGCGATAGATTAAACAACCTAATCAAACACGATCAAGGCAATATAAGCACTCTCAAAACTCAGCTGGAACTTCATCGGAGAAAAGCAGAAGCAGCTAGAAAATCAAAAGACGATGCTGTTGAAGAATTTAAGAATGATGATTCCACAGTTGTTATATGTTTCGATTTAGAAAAAACCCTTCCCACACCAAACCTGACCTGCAGCAAAGTATTCTACTGCAGGCAGTTGTGGACATACAACTTTTTTGTTCACGACTTAAAAGCAAAAACAGCCACCATGGTCATGTGGCATGAGGGCCAGGCAGGACGAGGGTGCCAAGAAGTTTCATCTTGCCTTCTAAAGTATATCAAGAGCTTACCTTCAACTGTGAAAAATATCATCGCATTTAGCGACAATTGTGGAGGCCAGAATAAAAGTGCTCTCATAATCAGGTTTTGGTCGTATGTTGTTTCAAACACACAAATTGAATCTGTAGATCATCATTTTTTTATTCCTGGCCACTCCTTTATGGAGTGTGACCAAGACTTTGCTGTAATAGAAAATGCAAAAAAAAAAATGCAGAGAGAGAAGTTTTTGTTCCAGAAGACTGGTGCAGAGTTGTGGCCAAAGCTAGCAGGAAGTTTATGGTTGTAAAGATGGAATCGACTGATTTTGTTTCACTCGAAGGCCCACCTTTGGACAAATACCTTGTCAAAAAGGTTCCAGGTATCCAAAAAATGATGTGGTTCAGGTTGCAGAAAGAACATCCACAAATGTTGCTTTACAAAGACTCAGTAAACAAGGACTTACCCTTTTATAAAAAGGATCTCCGCGCTGTGGATAATATCACTGAAATTGTTCATTATCCAGACCTAATGTTACAATCTGGCGTTAACGGAATTAAACCTGCCAAGTACAAGGATCTGCAAAGTTTATTGTATTTCATTCCTCCATGCCATCATGAGTTTTACAAGAACCTGATACAAGCAAAGCCTAAAAAACCCACAAAAAGATCTGCCAGGCTAAAAGACAAAGTTTCCTTACCTGAAGAAGAGACAGTTCTTGAGGTTGAAGAAGAACCTGAGGAAGAAGTGGTACCTGACAAAATATTCTTTACAGATTCTGAGTCGGAGTAAGCCCCCCTTAAAAAAAGTGTATTACTTTTATACTTCTGTCTTCTTAAATAAAGTTAGTGCTCAATTTTTGCAAAATGTACACTGTGTTATTATTATTATATTCCTGCTTTTGTTTGGAGGCCAAGAGAGGTAAGTGAATTACTTTGGAAGCCAAAAGAGTTATGTGGTGCATCAAAAGATATTTTATTTTAAAATAAAGTTTTTTTAAAGACTATCATGGCTTAAAACTAAACAGCATAGTAATTGAACTCCCAAAAAAGAGATTAAAATAGATAATTCTGTAAAACACTATATTTGAAGTGTTCTGTGAAGGCTGAACTTTAACCTCAATTTTCTCAAAAGTAAGGAAAAGTCACATACCTCCCTTGGCCTCTCGATGCCTCAATTGGTCTTTTGATAGTTGTAGTTGCTGTCTTCAGTGTTACCACACGAATGAGGTTGTCTGTCCCAGGATGAATCTTCACAACTCTTGCCAAAGGCCATTTTGAAGGAGGATATTGTTCATCAGTAATAAGGACAATTGATCCAATTTGGATTGATGTAGATGGAAACCTCCATTTGTAAATGGTTTGTAGTTGTTGAAGATATTCTCTTGACCACCTTCTCCAGAAACTTTGTAGCATTTGTTGTATTAACTGCCAACGTGAAAGTCGATTAGTTGGAACCTCGTTGAGATCTGGTTCTGGAATGTTAGACAATGATTCACCGACAAGAAAATGTGCTGGAGTTAATGTCGACAAATCAGCTGGGTCTTCAGTTAGTTTACAGAGAGGCCTTGAATTTAGTACACCCTCTATTTGAGATAGAACTGTTGTAAACTCTTCGTATGTTAGTAAATTATTACCAACAGACCGTTTTAGATTATATTTAACTGACTTCACTCCTGCCTCCCAGTGGCCACCAAAACGAGGAGCAGAAGGTGGGTTGAACTTCCATTGTGTTCCATCGTTGGTTAGAAGATCTCTTAACTTGTTGCATTCTGATGTTGAAGCTGTGAAAAGACGCCTTAGTTCCGCATCAGCACCAATAAAGGTAGTTCCACAATCACTAGTGAGAGTTGAGCAAATTCCACGGCGAGCAGTAAATCTTTTATATGCTGCAATAAATGATTCTGCAGAGTAAATTCTCTCACATAAATTCTGTCTGCTAAGAAAGCATATGATTTGTAAGAACAGATGTTTCTAGTTTTTATGTTATTGTTTATCTTTCTCATTTTTGTAAACAATCTTAACTTGTATTAAATCACTATCCCTTTCATCTATATCGTTATCTTTAATTATCGAATCTTTATCTTTTTTTTATAAAAGTAAAAGAAGTACAAAATAATTTTTATGGAGATTTTTATCTCATCGCTTGCTATCTGAGCTCACTAAGCTCAAAGATCGACGATTTATATCATCATACTGCTTATTTTTAGGCCTAGATTGGCGAGTGTTTTTGGATTGGGATTGAGGTGGACGCATATTTGTTCTGGCTGCTCCTAAATTCTTAAGATCGGACGTCAGGGTTTTGAGCTCCTGATTCAGTTTTTCCCAGTCTTTAGTCATCTTTTTCATATCCTTCATAATCTTTCCTTGATTATCATAGATCTCAGTTAACTTACTTACCATCAAGTCGTTATTGATCCTCATTAATTGATGAGTCATAGGTTTGGCATAGTCATGATAATACCTACATCTTATTCCAAACTTGCAGAACCCAGTTCTCTCATATTCATTACATGGAGATTGGAATGAATCTCTTTTATTAGATCCTGATTTTCTATCAGAATCAACATTAGGATCTGATTGCTTGAGATTGCTTCTTTCTTTAGCTGTTATTGAGGGATCTTTTGGTGAATCTGGAGTTGTAGGCATCTTATGTTTAACTGGGAGAAGTTTACTTTGATAATCATTAACTTTTGCTATTAGATTATTACTAGTCTTTTTCAGTTTTGACAGTGAAGAATATGTTAGTAGTTTCGGATCAATATTTTCTGATCGGATATTCGGATTGATAGATGGTAGCAGTAGAGGTTGACAAAGTGAATAATTCTGTGATAATAGCTGATGATTATCACTAGTTGAAAAATTTAGCTCAGTAGGATAGTGATCACACCAATTCGTTGGACTTTGTGTTAAAATAGATCCCTGGTATTCATGATAGGAAGGGTTGTACAAAAATTGAGGATGATTAGCATGAGATAGAGGCGGATCTGTTAAGGGTTGGCCCGATGTTGGAGATGGAGATAGAACGGATCTATGCTGCCTAGATTGTATTTTCGCAGCCTCTACCCAATCAGCTGATAAACTAGAAATTGGGAGTTCATTTGGATCGATCTGAGAGATATTTTTATCCATAAGCTTGAGTCATTTCCTACTATTATTCTTTTAATCATGGAGGATCTATTTTAACACAAAGTCCAACGAATTGGTGTTAACATCACTGAAGACCATTACAGCATCGGACAGGAAGCATATATGGTCAGTAAGTCAACAATGCTCAATCACCTAGATACCTTTACACCATTTGTTAACTCTGCCTGTGCAGAACAAAAAAGTGCACCCCAAGTAATGCTACCTAAAATACCACTGACACAGTTTTCTGGGGATTATCAATCATGGAAACCTTTTAGTGATATTTTCACTTCCCTCGTAATTTCCAACTCAGATCTGTCAGATGTAGCTAAAATGCATTACCTCAAAAGCTGTTTAAATGGAGAAGCTTCACAGCTTGTTTCAAACCTTCAAATATCGGCTGAAAACTTTGAAACCGCATGGAATAAACTCGTGGCACGTTATGAGAATAAACGAATTCTTATAAGTAAACATCTGGATGACATATTCAAGCTCAAACCATTAGCGCAGAAATCCGGCTCGAAGGACCAATTAATGTAAAAAGATAAAGATTCGATAATTAAAGATAACAATATAGATGAAAGGGATAGTGATTTAATACAAGTTAAGATTGTTTACAAAAATGAGAAAGATAAACAATAACATAATACCCCCGTAGCAGCAAACCTGCGTACTCAGCGAATTTCCAATGCATATATATGTATCTTAATACCACATAAAGCAACATACCAAGTTTCATCAATATACATTCATAAATAAACGATTTATGACATTTTAATTATTCTCCATAAGAATAACATGGCAGCTGAGTATGCAGGTTTGCTGAAGCAAGGAACACAAAAAATGGGGTTTTATGCAAATATCAATATAACTCATGTAGGTAAAGCCACATACCAAATCTCATTAAGTTATTTTCATAATGAAGGCAGATAACACGTTACTTATTCTCCATAAGAATAACATGGGGCTGAGTGCGCAGGTTTGCTGCCACGGGAGCCTTGGGTAAAAAATTGTCTTTTTGAGCAAATATCAATGGTCCACAACCAGATGAAGCCGTATACCAAGTTTCGTCAGTATACGTTCATAAATAAGCGAGATATAAAATTTTTATTTTTCTCCATAAGAATAACATTAGACAACGTACTGTGTTTAGCACTTTCAATATCTCGGTAACCAATTGACGTAGAGAAATGATCAAAATACCAAATTGTGTGTTTTTTTAAGCTGAATCCAATGGGAAAAAAATTTAACTATTTCCAAAATTATATGTAAAAAATTCGAAAAACCCATTTTTGGGGTACGAAACCCCCCCAAAATACCCCTTCGGATAGAGCGATCTGGCTGGTTTTCGAACTTAAAGTCATAAATCGGATAATTTTTACGAGAGTTATCGTGCTCACGGACACACACATATATATATATATATATATACAGTTTCGAACGAATGGTGTTTTTGGGGTCTGGGGACCTCAAAACGAAAAGTTATCATGGTCCCGGGCCTAGGTCTTACCATGCCGACTACGGTAATAGCTTCTTCCCTATAGGGGAAATTCGTTAAAAACTAGAAACATCTGTTCTTACAAATCATATGCTTTCTTAGCAGATAGAATTTATGTGAGAGAATTTACTTCTAACATAAACTTTATGAATAAAGTTATTGTTTTTATTTTGATTTATTGGGACTTTACCTATCGCTTCTAGAGTGTAGTTCTAAACACTAGAAGCGATAGGTAAAGTCCAAATAAATTCAAATCCATTGCTATTATGAGTTTCCATTTTGTAGGTGCTGCGAAAATCAACCCAGATTTTATTGATTCTTAATTTGGAACATTTGTTAATCAAAGATTTTCGAATCTCAGATCCAGGAGAAGAGGCTGAAAAAGAAACTGGGAAGGACTTAAAATGTTTTAAGTGTTTTGATACCCTTTTTATACTTAACAATAACACTTATACTTAACATGCTGTGCTAAAACAGTAAGTTATATTATAACCTTATCTGTTTATAGCTTCCCCATGAACAATTTTTTGTAAATTCGGATACAGATTTAAATTATTGATGCCAAATGTGAGATATTAAGTGTAGAATGAATGTGGAGCTATTTGGTGTTGTCATTGTTACTCTCCTAATGGTAAGTACTGAACCAAATGTTATTTCGTGTATGTAGTAAAATCTTTGGCTAGGCTGTATTTTTAATGTTAAATATTATTGTTTTAGTCTTTAGCTAATGATTGTTATTTACAGTTTATGATGTTTTCAATAATAGGCCTGCAAAATAATGCGTCTGATTCACTTATAAACATCTAATTCCGTAAGCCAAAATTTGACGATGAAATTGAGTGCAAACGGATGGTCGTAGAAACCTGGGGAGAGGACTCATTTTAGAGGTCTAGGCATGAAGCTTCGGGGAAAATTATTAATTTTTTTTTAACATATACCGAACATTATGTTATGGAATAAAATAATTCACATTTATAAAGCATGAAAAAACACAGATGTTGTTATTCAACCACGATACGCAATTTTTTATTTTTCTGAAAATAATTATTGCTTTTAATTTTTCTTACCTATTTGTTGTGTAATTTGTTGAAAATGTATGATTTTATAATCTGAAGATAGTTTCAATGTTATTTTAAATCTGAACATTTATTATTTCTACTTTGATATATTGTTTTCATTTGAGGTTAGCTTTTTCTTTCAAGTACGGTACTGGGATGAATGAACAAGAGCACAATTGCTGTTTATCCTCCTCTAACGTCCGACCTGAAAAACAAGGCCTCTTAAACGAAGAGAGACCCGAACAACTGCAGGACAGTTGGCAAACTATCATGCCGAGACACCCTAAAAGAACCATGACAACATCACCAAAACACGACTCCAAGCGCCATCGTCAAGGCATTAACAGACAGCCACCAAGTAGTTCGATTGAACTATGTAATCAGTACGAAGTAATCATTTTCCCTACCAAAAACTCCCATTGGGGAAATGGGGAAGAAATCAATTCAAGACTGGCTGGCCAAGCATGAGGTCCAGTTTGGTACCACTATTGGGTACCAAGCAAGAAAACTGGCTGAGAAAAAAGTGGAAGAAAAGAAAATTAGAGCCAGTTGCAGAAGATATTACTTTGCTAACAACTATTTAAGAGGGGCAATGAAAAAAGCCTTAGATACCTTGGAATCAGAATTTGATAAAAATCAATGGGTAGAGCTCAACAGAGCATGCATGCTTCTGCTACTAATATTTCACCGAAAAAGAGTTGGGAAATTGGAAAACATGTCGGTGTCGGATTTTAAAAGAAAACAAAAAGTCAGGAAAGATACTGATGTTTACCGCAGTTTGACTGAATCAGAGAAAATGTTAGCCAGTAATTTTTTTCATATACAAATACGAGGCAAACTGGCAAGAGGGGTTCCAATCATTATTGAAGAAAGACTTGCAAATGCAATCGATGTCCTTGTCAGCTTCAAAGAAGAGGCAGGAATCCCACAAACAAATGATTTCTTGTTTGCAAAGGCTGATGGGCACTTGGATGGGAGCATAAGTCTGAGCAATGCTGCTTTGATCTGTGGAGTTCCTAAAGCCTAAAGTTCCTAAAAGTTCGTAAAAGCCTCACTAGGATAAGGAAACATATAGCTTCCGTTTCTCAAGCACTTAATCTGACGGATAACGATTTGAAAACCCTCTCTGGATTCCTTGGACACACCACAACAACGCATCTTGAGAACTATAGGCTTCCTAGTGACGCTGTTCATGCAGCTAAACTCTCTAAGCTGTATTTAGCACTGGAACAGGGCACAATATTAAAATATAGAGGGGAAAATGGAAGAAATTGATGTGTCAACAACTGTAGCAGAGGTAGAGGAAGAAATTGGAAAGGTTGATCATGATTTAGAATCGACTAAAAACATCAGAAAAGTTTCATATAACAAAACAAAACGAGCATCGGGTACGACCCTCACTAAAATCAAAACGTCAAGAGGACATATAAGGCCCTCTCCAAGTCCTTTAAAGAGCCCTAAAACATCTTCAAGTTCTCCAAAACAGCTACAGAGAAGAAAACGGACTCCAGAGGAGGTTGCTGCAATGGAAACTGAGTTCGCAGAGTTCTTGACGGATGAGAGACTGCTAGGATCGATATTTTGCAATGAAGTAAGGAAGGGATGTGATGTTCTAAGTACAAGAAAAGCAACTCTGATTAGGGCATGGATTAACAACAAAATTGTGAAAAGAAAGAGAATTGAAAGGAAACAGTTATTTACAAGGGATTAGTATTGTTTTGATTTCCGGCCAACATTTCTAACTTACAAAATTCAATAATAGCTACGTAAGATTGTTTTTGTTGTTGTTTGTAAATATCATTTTAAAACACAGTTTATGAATTAACTTTGATATCATAGTTTCTGGAGGTTTATACCTGTTTAGTACACTATAGATTGTTATAATTATTCAGTTCCATATCCCAGGCCATATGATTATTTAAAGTCATATTTGTTTGTTAACGTTTAATAATTACATAGCACACATTTAAGGTCAGTACGTAATTTTTGCTTTGAATGAATTCAACTCATATTTTGAAAACTTTCTTTATGTTTACAAAATATTAAAAAAATTTAATAGACTAGGTTCATAGCTGGAGTATGATGGCAAGCAAGTTTAAGAAATATTCATTTATATTGGTTTTGAATGATATTTTTTACCTATATTTTATCTACTCACTATTTTAAATCAAACATTTTACATTAGGTTAGATACCAGTGTTCGTGTTAGTTTTCCAGCTATCACTTTTAACACAGCATAAATTTGTTAGATTACTGTCTGCCATTATTCATGTGTTTTCATATTTTTTAATAACACCTACAATTTATATATAAATTCGCTAAGGAATTTTGTTTTCGGCCCACTACGTCGTTATTTCACAACCAATTTAGGCAATCAATGTGTCCTTTGAAGTTTTTACACTACAGATTAACTGAATAATGTAAAACTCATAAATACCACCTATGTTTTTAAAATATTTATGGGGAGAGCGGGGCTATTTCGTACAGCCTGTTTCCGGTCTATTTTAAGAGCAATAGAGCTTTGATTGATGTCGCATCCTAGCGGTCGATCGCGCAAGCTTGTAGCATCGAGTAATTGCCGCTAAGCGCAAACGTTTTCTTGTTGGATTGAAAAAAACCTGTTTTAGTGGACTTTCTTCTAATTTTCACGCACTTTTAAATAAGAGGTAAGTGGAGGATCTTAATTAAATGAACTAGTATCTAGCATATCATAAGATAGTAGGGGGCATTAGAGGGTTCAAAACCAGCAAAGGCGTGCGAGGAGGAATGAGGAATCGCCCCCCCCCCCCGACGTCACCCCCCCCCCCCCCGACGTCACCCCCCCCCCCGGTGACGTCAGCCCCCCCCGGTGACGTCAGCCCCCCCCTGACGTCAGCCCCCCCCCCGTCACGTGACCCGACATAAACCTAACATAGGCTTTGTCCACCAGTTGTATTATAAATTTGTTTTGTTTGTTTTTTGTTGTTGTTTTTTTTTTTTTGTTTTGTTTAGTTTAATAATTTAATATAATATTATAAAATACGAATATAAAAGTACAAATACGAACATAATAGATTATTGAAGTTGAACCCTTCGATAGCTTATGACAGCTGTGAAACCATTGGAGAGGAAGCCGTTAACCCTCTCTTTTACTAGGCTTAGCTCCACCGGCACATTGGCAGTGAACCAACGGGGGAAGAAGTGTACTCTTCCGTCTTCCTCTACCGAGCCGAGGTGGAGGATTATTAATCCATGATACATTTCTTCTTCTATCCGTTGAAACGCAATGGCCACAGTGCAGGGGCAGCACAAGACGTACATGGTGTCCGACATGGTGTTCCGTTGACTGTTCCGCCTATGTGACCGCCACAGTTGGTTTACTCATTAGCGGTTTCAGTGGAAAGTCCCACGACCGATTTCACCGAAACTGCCATGACGTCATCCTCCGCCTACGTGACCGCCACAGTCGGTTTACCCATTAGCGGTTTCAGTGGAAACTTCCACGACCGATTTCTCTTCCCGACCGGAGTGCTATTTATGAGCACGTCTTCAGAGGTTTCACCAGTTTGTCTTTGGAGCTCTTACTGTGCGGACGAAGTAGTGCTGTCTCTGCGGTATACCTACACAACTTGCTGTTCATTGCCTTTGGATTCTCGTAACAGTTAACGTAAGTAACATGTAATTTACTTTTTCATCAGAAAGTTTACCAATGCTCTAAAATCTTATTAGTTAAAATTAATATTTAATGTTTTGAATATCTCGGTACACTGAGTCTTGTCCTTGTCTCTTTTCAGATGGAGATGAGTGAAACTGTAATGACCTTGGAACAGTTGTGTTTTCTAACGATTAAAGTTAACGAATCAAATTTAAAAAGTAAAATAGACTCGCTTCCACTCCTTTTTAAAAACGTTTTGAGTGAAATAAAATTTGGTTTCGCTTTTAAATCGAACTTTCAAGTGCCTAGTGGAATTATAGACGAGGGCGAAATCGCTATGTGTGAGCGTAACAAAGACAAAGACGTGTACCAGTGTTGGGAATGTCATACGAGCGATTCATGCCATCTATTTCTATCTAACATTATTAAAAGGGTTAGACTCGCCTCGTTCCCAGGGGTATCGCTACCAAAGTGTTTTTGCTGCGACAATTGTGCCTTTGTAGCGGACGGGGAATACAGATACCCGATGTTTTTGTAGATGGTTGGTCCCTGCATGTGTGTGGTCTGCGGCCGCGTGTTCGCAAACGCCGGAAACCTGACTCGCCACACGAGAGCCGCTCACAGCGACCGCCATCTCAACTGCGACGTCTGCGGTAGACGCTTCGGGCGAAGCGATAACCTGCGACGCCATCTCGCCACAGTTCATCTTCTCACTCCTCACGACCAAGCGCCAGGTACGGTTCTTATGTTAAACAAGACTAGGTGGATTGCTAGCCTCTGTGTAATTCCTCACCCTTGTATTTACTGGACCTAGGTAAACTGGCGATTGTGATGAGGAAGAGGTCGTTAGTTCTCTATACAGTTCCTCACTCATCCTCACGATCAAGCGTCAGTCATGGTTTTTATGTTAAACAAGAAACCGCCAGTACTAATGACTTGTTTTCGAGAGAGAGTAAACGGCTTTAGTCGAGTAAACAGATTCAAGTAGTAAACAAGGGGCTGCCAGCCTCTGTGCGATTCCTCACTCTTGTATTACTGGGCCCGGGTAAACTGGCGCTCGAGATGAGGAAGAGGTCGCCAAGCCTCTATATAATTCCTCACCCTTGTATTTACTGGGCTCAAACTGGTGATTGAGATGAAAAAGAGGTTGCCAGTTCCTCACCTTCGTAATTATCGGGGTCACTAATAGGACTTGTTTTCCTGTTCGCAGGCCATCCGTGCCCGTTGTGCTCCGTCGCCCTGGCGGGTCCCGAGGATCTTCGCCACCATATGGAAGCGGTCCACGGTGCGAGCCCGTCTGCTTCAACTTCCTCCTCCTCCTCCTCTGCAACACCACCCTTCAGAGACCCACGGCCCGAGTGCGACGCGTGCGGGCGGCGATTCTCCCGCGAGGACCTGCTCCGGCGTCACGTGCAGCTGGTGCACGTCAACGAGGCCCGTTGCACCGAGTGCGGCGCCCTTTTCCGCAGGGCCGCTTATCTCCAGCGGCACATGGAGAGCGTCCACCGCGGTATGAGGTTCGCGTGTGCCTACTGCGACCGAGGCTTCACCCGACGCTATAACCGGGACCAGCACGAGGCCCACAACTGCCCCATCGTGAGGAACCTCGTTGTGGACGAGATGCCGCGCCTGCCCGTTCTGTCACCCGAGCCCCGGCCCAGCCGCGAGCCCCAGCCCGGACCTAGCCGCGAGCCCCAGCCCGGACCTAGCCGTGAGCCCCAGCCCGGACCCAGCCGTGAGCCCCAGCCCGGACCAAGTACGGCACCCGACGGGATGGTGGGTGGTGGCGGACTACCCACGTTTCGCCCCATCCAACGGGCGTTCCGCGGACGGCTTCTGACCTTCGGCCTGTCCCGGCCCATGGAGGACTTCTTGGCCGTGGAGGACGCGTTGGTGCTGCTGTTCGACAGCGTCCTGGAACTGTTGGCCGACGTCAGGACTCGACACCCTAACATCAAGGTCAACATGTTCCTGGAATGTGAATTCGCCAACGTTCACGGAGCCACCTGTCTGCGGGCCTTCAAGACGAAGAACGTGCCTCTCACCGCTGCGTCCAACTTGGAGGACTTCCTGTCAGCGTCCTTCCACAAGTTGGAGGAAGAGAAGGAGCAGTGCCTGCTAGTGGGTAGCGGGTGGAGCTATCTCCGGATACGCGACCTGGAGATCCGCGTCAACCTCTACACCCCGTTGGGAGAACGCGGAGCCAGGTTCGTCCAGCTTCCTAGGACCATCTGCGAGACGCGTGCCGTTATCAACGTGCAAAACGTCGATGACATGTGCTTCGCGTACGCCATCCTGGCCAAGTTCGTCGCGCAACACCCGGAGAGGCCCGCATCGTACACACCGGACGTCATGGCACGCTACGACTGGGTCGGCCTACGCTTCCCCGTGGCTGTGAAGGACATTAAGGTCTTCGAGAGGAGGAACGCCATCAGCGTTAATGTGTACGGGATCGAGCGTGCTATGGTGGGGAGACGCCCTGACGGATCGCCAAAGTTCCAGGATCGCGTGTTCCCGCTGAAGATCTGCAAGCGGGAGTTGGAGGATCACCGGGACCTGCTGTACGTGACTACTGGCGGGGACAGTCACTACGCCTACATCACAAACATGAGTAGGCTAGTGCGAGCCCAGCTGACGTCCCGCGAAAGCGCTATCTACGTGTGTAAGCGATGCTTCGCTTACTTCGACAACCAGCCCAACAAGCTGCAACTGTCCGGTGCCGAGCGTCTGGAGGAGCACATGCGATACTGCACCGCCAAGGCTCCCCTCCGCTTGGACTTACCGAAGAAGCAGCAGATCCGCTTCGCCCACCCCGAGTACACTCGGCGCGAGCGCTTTTGCGTTTATGCCGACTTTGAGTGTGCTCTGCAGCCCGTCGCCGCTGACCCTGCGGAAGCGCCGCCTGGCACAAGGCCCCTGCAACTGCACGTCCCGTACGCCTTCGCTTACCAGATCGTGGACTCGCTCGGCCTGGAGGAGTTCGAGCCCCGCGTCTACTTCGGGGCAGACGCGTCCAAGGTCTTCATGGAGAGGCTCAAGATGGACGTGCTGGCGCTGTGGGAGTTCCTATTCAGCATGAGAGCTCTGCACCCTTCTCTGACCCGGCAGGAGATGGACGAGTACCTGGCAGCGACTCACTGCTACCTCTGCGGGAAGGAGTTCACGAACCAGGACGTCAAGGTGCGGGACCACAATCACGCCCCGCCCTACGAGTTCCGAGGAGCCGCCCACCGCTCGTGCAACCTCAGGTACCGGGAACAGCGACACATCAACTGCTACTTCCACAACCTGTCCAACTACGACGCCCACTTCGTAGTGCGCGAGCTGGCCATCGACCCCGGCGACGTGGACGTGTTGGCCCACACGGAGGAGCGGTACATCGCTTTTACCAAGCGATTCCACTTTGGTCAGCCCGGGGACAACCAACGACAGAGCAGTTTCGCGGTGCGCTTCCTAGACACCTACAGGTTCCTGTCCATGAGCCTGGCCAACCTGGCGGCGGGACTCCCCACGGACAGGATGCGTGAGACGAGGAAGCGCTTCCCCGACGACCGGCTGTTCGACCTGGTGCGCAGGAAGGGCGTGTTCCCCTACGACTTCGTGACGTCCTACGACACGCTGTACAGGACCAGGGAGTTGCCGCCTAAGGAGGCGTTCAGGAACTCCATGACCCTGGAGGACGTCAAGGACGAGGAATACGAGCACGCCCTCAACGTGTGGCGAGCCTTTGAGTGTCACAACCTCAAGGACTATGCGGACAAGTATCTGCGATGTGACATCGCCCTGCTCACCGATGTCTTTGAGCAGTTCCGCGACACCTCGTTGGCAGAGTACGGGCTGGACCCTGCCCACTATTACACCTTGCCGTCCTACGCCTGGGACGTAATGCTCAAGACCTACGACGTGGAGCTGGACACGCTGCAGGACTTTGACATGTACCTGTTCGTGGAGCAGGGGATCCGGGGAGGCATCTCTCAGGCCATCACCCGCTACGCCAAGGCCAACCACGACAGGTGCCCGGACTACCGCCCGGACGAGCCTAAGCGCTTCCTCCTGTATCTGGACGCCAACAACCTCTACGGCTGGGCCATGTCCCAGCGCCTGCCGACCGGAGACTTCCAGTGGCTCAGCCGTGAGGAAATACAGGCGTTGGACATTGCGGCGCTAGACGCGGAGGCCGATCGAGGCTACATCTTGGAGGTGGACCTCCACTACCCTGCGCGCCTACACGACCTGCACAAGGACCTTCCCTACTGCTGCGAGACGAAGCGTCCGCCAACAGGGAAGTTCCCCAAACTGTTGACGACCCTGGACGACAAGACACACTACATCTGTCACTACAGGGTCTTGCAGCAGGCGCTGCAAAACGGATTGGAGCTGGTCGCGGTGCATTGGGCGATCTCCTTTCGCCAGTCGCGGTGGTTGGAACCGTACATCCTGATGAACACGGAGCTGCGGAAGAAGGCCAAAACGAAGTTTGAACAGGACTTCTTCAAGCTCATGAACAACGCGGTCTTTGGCAAGACCATCGAGAATGTACGGAAGCGCCTCAACGTGAAGCTGGTGTGCACCCCGGAGAAGTTTTCCAAGTACGTCGCCAGATCCAACTTCCTGGACCGGACGTACTACACGGAGGACGTGGCCCTGGTGCATCTGTCCAAGGTCAACATCGTGTTGGACAAGCCCGTCTACGTAGGCATGACAGTCCTGGAGCTGAGCAAGTGGCTCATGTACGAGTTCCTGCGCAAGATGAAGGAGCGCTACGGTGACCGCCTCACCGTGGACTACATGGACACAGACAGCTTTGTCTTTGACATCGTGTCCCAGGACGTCTACGCCGAGATGAAGGAACACCTGGACGACTTCGACACCAGCGGCTATCCGAGGTCCCACCCCTGCTACAGCCCCGTCAACGCCAAGGTCATTGGAAAGTTTAAGGACGAGTGCAACGGCCTGTCCTTATTCGAGTACCTCGGCCTGCGGTCCAAATTATACTTTATGGACATTGAGGACGCGGCGACAGGCAGCAGCAAGGCTCTCAAGCGGGCCAAGGGGGTGGCAAAGGGCGTTGTCAAGAATGTCCTCACCCCCGACGACTACAGAGAGTGCCTGTTTGACGGGGTCCAAAAGCGCACCACCAACGTCCGCTTCCAGTCTCACTTGCACCGGGTCTACACCGTGGAAGTGGACAAGCTGAGCCTCAGCCCGACCGACGACAAGCGGTGCGTCCTCCCCGACGGCATCCACACTCTGCCGTGGGGACACAAGGACGTCCCGCCACTACCGCCAGCCAGGAGAGGAGATCGACGGATGGAGGTGGACGGTGAGGAGGAGGAGGAGCGCCAGGACGAAGACGAGGAAGAGGAATTCCCTGTTTAGTTTTAATATTAATTTTAAGAAAAATTTGTAAATAGTATTTGTAAGAAAATATAATAGCTTTATGTACAGCACAAACCTGAGTTGTTTATTTCCTCCCCTTTGCTCACTCAAAAGCCGTTAGGCTTAAAGTGTGTGAGAAAGGCGTTATGGGCCGTTTGGCCCGAGCCGTGCAGCTTAAAAAGCCCCCGCCAACCGGGAGCGGTTGGCGGCGCGTGTCGGGGACGGCCCTGAAGGAGTTGCCCAGGAAGGAGTTGCTAAGTGGTTTGCTGACGCTCAAGGTTGCACCCTCGAATTACTCAGCGGTTTGCTGATGTCCGAGGGGTCTCGTGACGCGCCCTCTTTGGCGACCTTCACTGCCGCTTGGCGGGGGCTCAGCCAGTGACACGCGCCGCTGGTATATAAACCTGAGGTCCAGCCCCGCTGCCTCAGTTTTGCTAATTTTTTTAATTTAGTAAGGAGAAAGGAGAAATGAAAACACAAGCTTTATCATTATGAGGCATGTATTGTACAGTAATAAGGTTACATACACATACTACAAAAACCTTACAAATTAGTTTTAAGCGAATATGGAGTGGAAGAGTCTGCGGACCAGAGCGTCGTTGGCGGCGGGAGCGGCAGGGTCGAAGAGCTGGACGTAGTCGCTGAGTGACGTGCGGAGAACAGCCCGGCAGTACAGGTAAGTGAGGCAGTAGTAGCCGCAAACAGAAGTATCGTAGCCCTGGAGCCGATACCTGTTGTAGACATAGTGGCGGTGATGAGGATTGCGCCTCAGGAACATTTGAAAGTCGGCCTGGTATGGCGGCCTTCCGTAGCTGTCCAGGTACTCGAGTCTGTCCTCTTCCGAGCAGTAAAACGCCACCCAGTGTTCGCCTCCCTCGGTGTGTGCTACCGTGTTGGACACGATGGCGGTGAGAGGCTTGACCGGCACGTCCGGTAGTTGGTCAGAGGCGTAGACCGCAACGTTCCTCAGTCCGGGGATCTTCGCCAGGCATTCTCTGATCTGGACGGTATTCATCGTGGGCGGAAGCAGCACAGGCAGCTCGAGGTGGACGAGTCCAGTGTGTCGTTAGCCACGAGCCAGTCCCGCAATACTATGCAGTTATGAAGGGCGCAACGGTTGTGGGAGCTCTTATGGTGGCGACAGCGCAGGGTCCGGTAGGTGGGCGGACCGTTGAGCGACCCACAGCCCAGATCCTCCATGTCCTGAGCGGTGGTGGCGGCGGGCTCGGTTATGAGGTGGCGTTGTACAAAGTCCCTCTTCTGCGATCCTTTGACGTAGACCAGGGGACGGTGGATGAGGCAGGAGCGCAGCTTGTCCAGCAGGGCGACGTACGCGATGTCCCCCTGGTCCCACTCCAAGCCATGGCAGTGGCGAGTGACCCAGACGCTCTCGCGCTGTTTCTCGGAAGTCAGGAGGTCCTTACTGAAGGGCGGGCGGGCGATGTGATGTAGGAGCAGCGTGCCGGTAGTCACGTCCACCACGCAAACCTCTTTCAGTAGAAAGTCATTATCACTGTCTTTAAAACACTGCATATCCATCACCACGCTTCCGTGATGACAGCGCGCTGGCGGTGGCTCGTTGTAGATCGGTGGCGGCACGTCCATCCCGTACGGCTGACTGAACTCGACTGAGCGCTGGCGGGAGCGCGCCTAGCGGGATAACCTTGGGTGCGCGCGCCGCCATCACCTAACGGTCCGCGCACGGTGACCTTGAGCGCGCGGCAACTCGTTTACCCGCCAAAACCTAACGGTCCGCGCGCGGTGACCTTGAGCGCGCGGCAACTCGTTTACCCGCCAAAGTCGACTATGACGTTGCGATGACGGTCCACCTCCACGACGTTGTCCAACTCGGCGTACACTATGCAGTTGAACGCCTCCGCCAAGGCTTCGGAGAACCCAATCTCTATGCGCAGGTTACCGTTGCGCACCAGGTTCCAGTGGCTGGATTGAGAGGCCGCCATATCGGGTGTCAGATCAAACGCCATCAGGCAGTATCCGTAGGGGTATTCGTTGCGACTGACTTCGTTACCACAGTCTGAGAAACTGATGCCGGTGCCAGTGTACAGCGTGTGGTAGGCGAGCACGCACAACTCCTGACCGAACGTGTAATCCGGTTGAAGCGGCTTACATGGCACTTGCTCACCGTCTATGTACAGCGCGAAGAAGTTCACGTGGCTGTGGGTGAAGTTGAACGGGTTCTTCTTGTAGTCCCCGTTGAACGCCTGATTGCTGACCAGGCCAACTATAACGCGTTTCGGCAGTTGACCCAGAAACACACTGTCCAGAGTCTTGCTGCTGATACCGGAGGGTAGTGTGAAGGATTTGACTTCCACGCGCGTAATGGGATATTTGGCTGTGCCCGACTCCAGCGTCCTGCTGTGAGCCAACAGCACGCTCGGGTTGATCTTACAGCGGCGCATAAACAGGTTGACTTCGGCGATGTCCACTTTGTAGTCTGTCACGGTTTTGGACATGATGGAGAATGAGTTCTTTGACCTGATCAGGCGAAAGCGCATCTCCACGCCGTTTAACATGAACTTCTCCTGGTTGCACAGGTCGACGTGCAGATGTCCGACCATGTCCGCGTACCGGCTGCCCTTGACAAACTCCCTCCGGTTCTTGAGCCCGGCATTATCCTCCTCAGTATTGTCCATGTACCCAGCATAGTCCTCGTAGAACAACTCCGCGGTGAGGTGCGATGTCTTGGCATCACCGCCATAGGACAACAGGTTCTCCAGGTAGGCGCGATAGGCGTACGTGTTGTTCTGAGGAGACACCAGTTTGTTGTTCAGGTACAGGTCCACTTGACTGAACAGCGAGTGCAGCCAGTTGTTAATCGGACCCACCTCTTTTATCGCTTGATCACCCGTTACAGCGCCTCCGTTAGCCGTTCTAATGGTAGCCTTCACATGCAGTAGCGTCTGTGACAGATCCGTGTACTCGTCCCCGTGACCCGGAACTATGAACTCCACGGGCGAGTCGTCTGTCAGGGAGGAGATGGGCTTGTACTGCACCCATTTACCGCTCTCTATACTGGTCTGCGTGGGCGGTAGCGAGAACAGGTCCAACTCGGTCTTGACACACTCGCACGACTTCTGATGTAGAAACGCCATTATCCAAAAATGTCCTTCACGGTACTCTCACTCTTCTTGCTTCTCCTCTTCTTAGCGACACGTTTTGCGGGCTTCCTCTTGGGGGCAGCGCTCTTCTTCCTCGCTCCGAGGAGTTTCGCTAGAGACTGAGGAGTAACCTGCTGTACACGCCTCTTCTTATAGGCACCACCACCGCTCAGCACGCGATCCAGTTTTTCATCAGCCCTGCGTTTCAGCGACCCGGTAAACTGTCTGAGTCGGGCGTTGGCTGCGACTCGGGGGTCGGCTGTGCCCGCTGCCACGTCGCCCAAGAAGCCCACACCGGACCTCAGCGCCTCCTTGCCCAGCGTCGATGCGCCGGATCTGATCAAAGGGACCACTGTACGCATCAGCCCGCCTAGGAAACTGCCGATGCCGTGTCCGCGTTGGAAAGCGGCTCCTCTGAATACGGAGGATACGCCATGGCCCGCCTGCTGGTGGCGGTAATACGCCAGATAGGGATCGCTCGGATTCATTGCCGCTGCCTCTCTTTCCTGAAATGAAGCTTCATGCACGTAGTCCCGAAGTGGAATGGCAAGTGTCGCCCTTGGTTGTCCCTTAAATCGATTTCCACGCTCTCGAATGAGGTTTTAATCACCGGCACGTAGTGCGGGTCTATTATATACACTGTCGTGTTGGCACCGTACGTGTAATTCCTGATGTCGATGTTGAGGATCTTCAGTAGTGGCGCCACAGCGTCGCCCACCAGTTGGGGTTCCACCAGGTCGCAATACACGTACATGTGTGATGGCAGACCGGCGAAGAGGTTAGCCGGCCTCACGGACCTGTGACGCTTGACGATATCCGTATCCACCTCGTAGCCAAACTGTAGCGCCAAACTGGGGCTCAGTTTGAGGCTCTGAACGGCTGAAGACGTCGACATCAATTCCACCCTGGAGGACCTCTCGTCATACGAGAAGGTGCACAGGTTACTCTTCATTTGAGGGTGGTTGTTGATTGCGTGCACGAGTTCCTCGGTACTACTGTAATTGCCCGGCTCCACTTTGATTAACAACTTGTCCACCACGGCCAACCCGCCTTTCGAGTCCCTCATTCCCAGCACTAGTTTGATGTAGGTTCCCTCACCGACGGTCAGAAAAGAGAAGGGGTAGTGCGCCTCCGCCAGAGCGACCTCCCACTCGCCGTCTGACAGATCAACGGTCGAGGGTAGATGGGTCGTGTAGTTTGTCACCATGTTGTTGGGATAGTACTTCATTGAACTGTTACTGGGCAACGTCAGGTAAAACTGGTCGTGCCTCGTCATCGCAGCTGTTGCACTTCAGATGCAGGTACCCACGAGTTGAAGTCCTCTCCGTAACCGACCCACTTGACTAGGTAGCGCTTACTGGAGCCTCGCCCTTTAGTGTCCAGTATTTTATCTATTTGGTACAGGCGGTCCGGGGCCATCGTTACCTTTTGCATCTCATGCTCGTAGAAGCGCCCTTCCAGCGGCGTCCCGTTCAGGTCTCGCAGCACGTACAATGGTAGAGGATGCGACCCGTATACGTGATCCACCACAAACAGCTCCTTACTCCAGTTGGTCTCATAACCTTTGGCGAACGTGCCCTTCTCCTTGGCTATGCGCACCGTGTCACCAGGCTCGAACCTGGGCTTGTGTCGCAGGATCGCCTTTCCATACATGTGACGCCACACCTTGTACACCGTTTGACCATCGCCGCTGTCCGCGTCCACGGGTCGTAGACCACCCAGGCTCCTGTGCGGGCTGCGGTTGTAGGCGTCCACAAGCCTGTCCAACACGTCCACGTAGCGATACGTGTTTTTGTAGGTCAGGTAGCGCCACATGCGGGTCTTGAGCGTGCGGTTGACTCGCTCCACCACCGCCGCCTTCACGTCGGGGTTCTGCGTGGTGAAGTAGTTGACACCGTGACTCTTGAACACTCTCTTGGTCGCGGCCCCGGTGAACTCCGTCCCCTTGTCGGTCTGTAGGCAGCGGGGAGTCGCCTCAGCGAATATTCCCTCGAACGCAG
This sequence comes from Allygus modestus, assembly GCA_963675035.1. Lineage (NCBI taxonomy): Eukaryota > Metazoa > Arthropoda > Insecta > Hemiptera > Cicadellidae > Allygus > Allygus modestus. The sequence goes on along the minus strand of OY776111.1, from coordinate 65,560,131 downwards.
CAGCCACCTCAGGCCCGCTTTTCCTCTTCAGTGGTACCGCGAACAGCCGCTTACTGAATACGTCTATCACAGTCAGCAGGTAGTTGACTCCGTCGTTGTACCGGCTCAGGCCGCGCATGTCGTTCAGGTCCGCCTGCCACAGCTCCCGGGGCCCGAACACGGCGTAGCGGTTGCGGGGAAACCGCTTGCGCGCAGGCTTGTGCAACGTGTAGGTGTCCTGGGCGCGCAGCCAGTCGGCTACCCGACGTTTCGGTAGGCGCGCGGCTCTGGCCAGGGCGGCCACCCCGCCGAGGGAACCGGGCTGGCTCGGGTCGTAGTACAACTTCTCCATTACGGTGTGAACTGCTCCCAGTTGTCCAATGACGATTCCCGGTCGGGTTCCTCGGTTATTATCCTTCTCCTGGCCGCTGGGGGTCGCGGTCTCAAGCGGTCCAGTATCGGCGTCAACCTCGGTGAGAGGGGTGTCGATGAGGCCGTTGTGTCTCCCCAGGGGCTCGATGCCGAGTCCAGTCCCACGCCTAGGTAACGCAACGCCGTGGGATTGCTCACGTATTCTTTGGGCACGTTCATGTCCTTCAAGGCGGCCATCACTTGATGCCAGCCGGTAGGCAATCGGTCCGCCCTTCGCGCTCTCACTATGCTGTGCGCGATGTCCACTATATTGGAATCGGGGATCTTCACCTTGTTCACGTACACCGCCCCACTGGCGTCCCAGGCGATGGGGCTGCCTTGACGGGTCATGAATCGCAACAAGTTGCGCGCCACCGACCTGTAGATTTTTGAGAACGATTCCACAATGTCCTCCTCCGCCGAGGCGCTAGACTCGCGCTTCATCTGACTCGGACCCCCCGCCGCTTCCTCCTCCCTGTCCTCGCCCTCGATGATTGACAGACCTATGGGTTGACGTTTAGCCGCGGAAAAGTGCAGGAACCGCTGTAACACCTGCTGATATTGTTTCCATTTCTCCGTATCGTCCAGCCGCTTGTCGCTCAATATGCGATGCATCTCAGCGTCCAGGCTGGCTGGCTTATTGGCGCTACCTGCTCCTCCTCTTGGCTCCGGCCCTGGTCCCGTTCCTTCTCGCAATCTCTCGATGAGCTCCTGCGGTACAACCACCATTTTCCTAGCGTACTCCATGTCCGATTAGCTTCTGCACTAGAACGGGCAGAACAGCGTTCAACAGTAGAGGTAGGAGGATCCCTCCGCCCCGTTGAACGAGGTAGTGTCGCTTCTTGGCCCAGCCCTCGCCGCGTTTCACCAGCCGTCTGAGCGCCTGTTTGTGTTTGCTCAATTTGCGTTTGAGGCAGGGAGAAAGCGGTACGTTTCCGCGTAGCACGTTATACGCGCACTCGCACAACGACTTGATGCGACTCTTGTCGCACGCTTTTAACAGGGCCTTGCGTTCTTTGGGCGTAGCGTGTATTAGGGCCCTCAGCAGCGCCGCGTCCTTCTTCACACGGTGTGACATGATGACTGACGCTGGCGCGCGCTCGGCCTATTTATCACTTCTTCTTGGGCAGGTACACGTAGTTCACCGGATCGTCTGGGAAAATGGTTGAACGTACGCGCATCTCTTCAGGCGTTGACTGTTTCAAGTCTATGAGCAGGTAGGCGTGCGGATCACGCGTGGCGTCCGCGTAAGCCTCCTCCACGAATTTGGGGTTTTCCGGGTATACTTGGCGAGCCAAGTGTTTGATCTGAGCGCGATCCCTGGGATTCTTGAAGCACACTATGTAGTGGGCGTTCAGCGATATGTCGCGCTGGCCCCTGCCCTGGTGAAACAGGTTTTGCGTGATGAAGAACACGCTCATGTTGCGGTGGTGCGAGCCCTTGGTGAACAGGTCCGCCACGCCGGAGCCAGCCTCGCGCATCATGTCATCGACGATAACCAGGGCGGGCTCGCTACCGTCATAGTCGTCCAGGTCTGGCAGGCCGGCTACGTAGCGCACGGCAGAGTCCGCACGGCTCTTGCCACCACCGCTGCCGTAGTGCCAAGTGATGCGGGCGAACCGCGTATCGCACATGCGGTCGGCGTGCTCTATGAAGCGAGCCACGAAGTGCGACTTGCCGCTGCCCGAGGGCCCGGCCACGATGGCGGTGAACGGGTGTTTCCACCTCAAGTCCATGGCGTCTACTGACCGCCGTGCACCGCCACCTCGGCTCTTGTAACTAAAGGTTCTTTTCTTGCTCTTTTTTATTTGATTTTATTTTTTCAATTTTGGAAGGAAATAAGGGAATAGGAAATACCGTTTATTTTATACAAATTCCAGGAAAGGAAGTTTGCTGCCAGGAGGGCCGCTTCTCTTTACAAGGCTCGTCCTCGGCCCCACGCCAACGTTGTACTGGGAGATGGCGTTGTCGTCCAGGACTGCAAGGAACCGTCGAGGCATGTAGATCCGGATCGGGTCGTCGCCGACGAGACCCTCCAAGGTGGCCATCACCGCCTCGCCGTACGGTGTATCTACCCGCTCGAATGAGCGAATCGGGTACACCGCGTTGTCCCGCAGATCCGCGATGCGAGTGTAACCCGCGGCCTTGCAGCTATTGAGGGCTGTCCTGAGGTCCATCTTCTGGTCCGTGTTGAGCATGGCGCAGCGGCTGGATGCAGAATGACCGGCTCTCGCCACCGAGTCGCCTTTTATTGGCGGTGTCTACGTGCCGACTCACGCGTATCAACAACATGATGACATAGTTACTCGCTCAATTCCAGGAAGGGTGATGTAATGGAAAGCTTTACTGCGTAAACAAGTGGATTGTTCTAGAAGCGTCTCGGTTAACAACTGCTTAGTGGAAGTTTCCACGCTCAATTCCAGGAAGGCTGACGTAATGGAAAGCTTTACTGCGTAAACAAGTGGATTGTTCTAGAAGCATCTCGGTTATTAACTGCTTAGTGGAATTTTCCACGCTCTCTCGTTTACTGGGTAGCGCGCTTGGAGTGCGCACTCCTCTTGGTTTTCCCTGAGATGATGCAATCGGTCTTTCGCCAAGTGGGTAGAGGAGTAGCGGTCCTAGTGATCCCGTCGTATCTTGACTCTCCCGTCTCGCTATTTGCCAGCCATAGGTTTTGCAATCTGGATAGCAGGTCCTCTAGACATATGCAGATTTCATCGTTTCGCTCCTCGTCCAAGTACAAGCCGCAGCTGAACGTGGGGCGACCTCCTTTGAACACATTCATCTTCAACAGTACGTTACCGCTGTTAGTAGGGTTCTTCACAGTGTACTGATATCCGCCAGCGGACCAGCACAGTGTCGGGGAATCGATAGGCACTTCCTTCCTCTTTACAGTCCACCCATCGAGCTTTTTCTTCTTTGACGCACATCCCTGCTGAACTGGCGGTGTGTTGGCGTTCTCATCGTTCATTGCGTTCAGCTCCTCTAGGAAGGAGCGGATCGTTTGGTCCACTTCGGCTGCGCTGACTCCGCTTCCGTTCATGGTGACGTCTCGAACAACACTGAGGTCGCGCGCGCGCGGCTCTGCCTCGGTTTTATAGCAGAGTCGTGCGCTCCAGCGAACCTTCTAGAAGCTTCTTTATAGCCGAGTCGTGCGCTCCAGCGAACCTTCTAGAAGCTTCCAGAAACGTGACGCTCCTCACCTGTATGATGTTCCGGTGGGTCCTCACTCCACCGTTGCTAATTTTATTAGGGTGGGATGGGAATAGGATTATGGGTTGGGATAGGACAGAGGGTCTTGGGTTGGGGTAGGACAGAGGGTCTTAGGTTGGGGTAAAAGTAACCGGTTTAGGGTTTAACCGATTACTGTCCAGGCCTTCTATAATTTTCCTGGACGTCCAACACCGCCATGCTGCCTTGGTTCAAGGTTAACTGCAACACTTGCAGAACCTCGTTCCACTGCGCTGGGTCTCCCGGGTCGTAACGACGAGAGGACATCACGGGACTGGCCGGACTCCACCGCCCCGGCCTGAGGAAGACGTGACCGCCTCTCCTCATCACCTCCTCAACCCGAGTCCTTGTAGGGGTGAGGTACTCCGGTCCGAGCAAGAGGTAGCGGCTGATGTTGGGAACGTTGATAAAAATTTCTACAGTAAGAACGTCCATTATGAAAGCGGCTCTGATCAAGACTGACTCGAACACCGCTTTCACCCATAGGAGCTTCGCAGTGGAATGTAAGCAGTAAACTGTTCCCGGAACCGCTGATGAGAAAACAGCCCCGGGCAGTCACGTAGCCCTTAGCACGCGCCTCGACACGTGACTCCGCGGAGCGGGGGGGGGCTGACGTCGGGGGGGGGGGGCTGACGTCGGGGGGGGGGGGGGCTTGGACATGAGGAAGGTAGGGGGTCGAGCTTGGTCGTGAGGAAGGTCGGGGGCCGTGCTTGGCTGTACCAATCACTTCGCTTTAGGGACCCACTCGTTGGAACTTTCCGAGACGGAGAACGTTCTACGATTCCACGGATTACCGCTTTCACCCCGGGGGTTGTTGACTACTCTGGAGTCTAAATATCGCCGCTTTCACCTGTTGTTTACACCTCTGAGGAACGTTCTACGTTGTTGACTACTCTGGAGTCTACCGCTTTCACCTACTGTTGTTTATACCTCTGGGTCGGACCATCATTCCTTCCCTGACCGCCAAACCACCAACACCATGTTCCCATGCCCTCGCTGCTCCGCCACCTTCGTCCGCAAAGACCACCTCACCCGCCACCTCCGGTCCACGCATGAGGAGGGAGGTGAACTCATCCAATGTCCCGTCTGCGGAAGGGCTTTCCGCAGACGGGATAAATTAAGGGTTCATCTTTTTACTCATACGTCTACCACATCCTCCACCCTCGACACCCTCTCAAAACCATGTTCCTCGTCCGCTCCACAACCAGCCATAATCTTGCCTCCGCCTCCGTCCACCTCCGACTCCACCTCCACCTCGACCCAGACCGACATAAAAGAAACCGTCAACACATCCACCCAGACGTCAGAGCGGGTCGTCGAGCGTCCCGTATGTAAGTATCGTAGGTACGGGTTGGGGACGGGTTAGGGTCTTGATAGTTCACGCACTAAGCAGTATTACTAATCACTGGCTTCTCCCTTACAGGCGCTGTCCTCCCTCACGTCCACGAAAACCAAAATTGGCTTCAGGAAGAGGAGTGGCAGCTGCTATGGGACCGCCAGCAGCGGGAGGCTAGAGACGGGAAATGGAAGAGGCCCGCGAACGCCTCCTGCGGGAGCTGGATGAGGACGCGCAGCGGCGGCGTCAAGAAGCTGAGGAGGCCGCTGCCGCCAACGACTCCAGCTCCGACGTCGAGCTAATCGACGACGATGACGACGACGGTTGGATGTAATAATAAACGACTAACCCTATCCTTATCCCTATTCATTTTTACACTTTTTATAAAATATTAAATAAAATAAAAAATAAAAAAAAAAAAAAAAAAAAGAAAAACCAAAAAAAAAACAAAAAAAACAAAACTTATAATAAAACTAATAGGCAAAGCCTCGGTGACGTGACCGAGGGGGCCGAGCTTGGCTAAGGGGAAGGTCGGGGGCCGAGCTTGGCTATGGGGAAGGTCGGGGTCGAGCTTGTCTATGGGGAAGGTCGGGGGCCGAGCTTGGCTATGGGGAAGGTCGGGGGCCGAGGTTGGCTATGGGGAAGGTAGGGGGCTGACGTCACGGGGGGGCTGACGTCACCGGGGGGGGGGCTGACGTCACGGGGGGGGGCTGACGTCACGGGGGGGGCTGACGTCACCGGGGGGGGGGGGGGGGCGATTCCTCATTCCTCCTCGCACGCCTTTGCTGGTTTTGAACCCTCTAATGCCCCCTACTTAAGATACCACTTTTGTTTAGCTATCTTTTTATACCAAGTGATGATTAGTTAGGCTAACGGTTTTGAGGTTAAGATATTAAACTGCCCCATCGCTGTACGGCTAAGCCCCACATGGTTTGTTGTGGTAATCAATTTATTGTAACTTTATGAATAAAGTTATTGTTTTTATTTTGATTTATTGGGACTTTACCTATCGCTTCTAGAGTGTAGTTCTAAACACTAGAAGCGATAGGTAAAGTCCAAATAAATTCAAATCCATTACTATTATGAGTTTCCATTTTGTAGGTGCCGCGAAAATCAACCCAGATTTTATGGATTCTTAATTTGGAACATTTGTTAATCAAACATTTTCGAATCTCAGATCCAGGAGAAGAGGCTGAAAAAGAAACTGGGAAGGACTAAAAATGTTTTAAGTGTTTTGATACCCTTTTTATACTTAACATGCTGTGCTAAAACAGTAAGTTATATTATAACCTTACCTGTTTATAACTGCCCCATGAACAATTTTTTGTAAATTCGGATACAGATTTAAATTATTGATGCCAAATGTGAGATATTAAGTGTAGAATGAATGTGGAGCTATTTGGTGTTCATTGTTACTTTCTTAATGGTAAGTACTGAACCAAGTGTTATTTCGTGTATGTAGTAAAATTTTTGGCTAGGCTGTATTTTTAATGTTAAATATTATTGTTTTAGTCTTTAGCTAATGATTGTTATTTACAGTTTATGATGTTTTCAATAATAGGCCTGCAAAATAATGCGTCTGATTCACTTATAAACATCTAATTCCGTAAGCCAAAATTTGACGATGAAATTGAGTGCAAACGGATGGTCGTAGAAACCTGGGGAGAGGACTCATTTTAGAGGTCTAGGCATGAAGCTTCGGGGAAAATTATTAATTTTTCTTTAACATATACCGAACATTATGTTATGGAATAAAATAATTCACATTTATAAAGCATGAAAAAACACAGATGTTGTTATTCAACCACGATACGCAATTTTTTATTTTTCTGAAAATAATTATTGCTTTTAATTTTTCTTACCTATTTGTTGTGTAATTTGTTGAAAATGTATGATTTTATAATCTGAAGATAGTTTCAGTGTTATTTTAAATCTGAACATTTATTATTTCTACTTTGATATATTGTTTTCATTTGAGGTTAGCTTTTTCTTTCAAGTACGGTACTGGGATGAATGAACAAGAGCACAATTGCTGTTTATCCTCCTCTAACGTCCGACCTGAAAAACAAGGCCTCTTAAACGAAGAGAGACCCGAACAACTGCAGGACAGTTGGCAAACTATCATGCCGAGACACCCTAAAAGAACCATGACAACATCACCAAAACACGACTCCAAGCGCCATCGTCAAGGCATTAACAGACAGCCACCAAGTAGTTCGATTGAACTATGTAATCAGTACGAAGTAATCATTTTCCCTACCAAAAACTCCCATTGGGGAAATGGGGAAGAAATCAATTCAAGACTGGCTGGCCAAGCATGAGGTCCAGTTTGGTACCACTATTGGGTACCAAGCAAGAAAACTGGCTGAGAAAAAAGTGGAAGAAAAGAAAATTAGAGCCAGTTGCAGAAGATATTACTTTGCTAACAACTATTTAAGAGGGGCAATGAAAAAAGCCTTAGATACCTTGGAATCAGAATTTGATAAAAATCAATGGGTAGAGCTCAACAGAGCATGCATGCTTCTGCTACTAATATTTCACCGAAAAAGAGTTGGGAAATTGGAAAACATGTCGGTGTCGGATTTTAAAAGAAAACAAAAAGTCAGGAAAGATACTGATGTTTACCGCAGTTTGACTGAATCAGAGAAAATGTTAGCCAGTAATTTTTTTCATATACAAATACGAGGCAAACTGGCAAGAGGGGTTCCAATCATTATTGAAGAAAGACTTGCAAATGCAATCGATGTCCTTGTCAGCTTCAAAGAAGAGGCAGGAATCCCACAAACAAATGATTTCTTGTTTGCAAAGGCTGATGGGCACTTGGATGGGAGCATAAGTCTGAGCAATGCTGCTTTGATCTGTGGAGTTCCTAAAGCCTAAAGTTCCTAAAAGTTCGTAAAAGCCTCACTAGGATAAGGAAACATATAGCTTCCGTTTCTCAAGCACTTAATCTGACGGATAACGATTTGAAAACCCTCTCTGGATTCCTTGGACACACCACAACAACGCATCTTGAGAACTATAGGCTTCCTAGTGACGCTGTTCATGCAGCTAAACTCTCTAAGCTGTATTTAGCACTGGACCAGGGCACAATATCAAAATATAGAGGGGAAAATGGAAGAAATTGATGTGTCAACAACTGTAGCAGAGGTAGAGGAAGAAATTGGAAAGGTTGATCATGATTTAGAATCGACTAAAAACATCAGAAAAGTTTCATATAACAAAACAAAACGAGCATCGGGTACGACCCTCACTAAAATCAAAACGTCAAGAGGACATATAAGGCCCTCTCCAAGTCCTTTAAAGAGCCCTAAAACATCTTCAAGTTCTCCAAAACAGCTACAGAGAAGAAAACGGACTCCAGAGGAGGTTGCTGCAATGGAAACTGAGTTCGCAGAGTTCTTGACGGATGAGAGACTGCTAGGATCGATATTTTGCAATGAAGTAAGGAAGGGATGTGATGTTCTAAGTACAAGAAAAGCAACTCTGATTAGGGCATGGATTAACAACAAAATTGTGAAAAGAAAGAGAATTGAAAGGAAACAGTTATTTACAAGGGATTAGTATTGTTTTGATTTCCGGCCAACATTTCTAACTTACAAAATTCAATAATAGCTACGTAAGATTGTTTTTGTTGTTGTTTGTAAATATCATTTTAAAACACAGTTTATGAATTAACTTTGATATCATAGTTTCTGGAGGTTTATACCTGTTTAGTACACTATAGATTGTTATAATTATTCAGTTCCATATCCCAGGCCATATGATTATTTAAAGTCATATTTGTTTGTTAACGTTTAATAATTACATAGCACACATTTAAGGTCAGTACGTAATTTTTGCTTTGAATGATTTTAACTAATATTTTGAAAACTTTCTTTATGTTTACAAAATATTAAAAAAATTTAATAGACTAGGTTCATAGCTGGAGTATGATGGCAAGCAAGTTTAAGAAATATTCATTTATATTGGTTTTGAATGATATTTTTTACCTATATTTTATCTACTCACTATTTTAAATCAAACATTTTACATTAGGTTAGATACCAGTGTTCGTGTTAGTTTTCCAGCTATCACTTTTAACACAGCATAAATTTGTTAGATTACTGTCTGCCATTATTCATGTGTTTTCATATTTTTTAATAACACCTACAATTTATATATAAATTCGCTAAGGAATTTTGTTTTCGGCCCACTACGTCGTTATTTCACAACCAATTTAGGCAATCAATGTGTCCTTTGAAGTTTTTACACTACAGATTAACTGAATAATGTAAAACTCATAAATACCACCTATGTTTTTAAAATATTTATGGGGAGAGCGGGGCTATTTCGTACAGCCTGTTTCCGGTCTATTTTAAGAGCAATAGAGCTTTGATTGATGTCGCATCCTAGCGGTCGATCGCGCAAGCTTGTAGCATCGAGTAATTGCCGCTAAGCGCAAACGTTTTCTTGTTGGATTGAAAAAAACCTGTTTTAGTGGACTTTCTTCTAATTTTCACGCACTTTTAAATAAGAGGTAAGTGGAGGATCTTAATTAAATGAACTAGTATCTAGCATATCATAAGATACCACTTTTGTTTAGCTATCTTTTTATACCAAGTGATGATTAGTTAGGCTAACGGTTTTGAGGTTAAGATATTAAACTGCCCCATCGCTGTACGGCTAAGCCCCACATGGTTTGTTGTGGTAATCAATTTATTGTAACTTTATGAATAAAGTTATTGTTTTTATTTTGATTTATTGGGACTTTACCTATCGCTTCTAGAGTGTAGTTCTAAACACTAGAAGCGATAGGTAAAGTCCAAATAAATTCAAATCCATTACTATTATGAGTTTCCATTTTGTAGGTGCCGCGAAAATCAACCCAGATTTTATGGATTCTTAATTTGGAACATTTGTTAATCAAACATTTTCGAATCTCAGATCCAGGAGAAGAGGCTGAAAAAGAAACTGGGAAGGACTAAAAATGTTTTAAGTGTTTTGATACCCTTTTTATACTTAACATGCTGTGCTAAAACAGTAAGTTATATTATAACCTTACCTGTTTATAACTGCCCCATGAACAATTTTTTGTAAATTCGGATACAGATTTAAATTATTGATGCCAAATGTGAGATATTAAGTGTAGAATGAATGTGGAGCTATTTGGTGTTGTCATTGTTACTTTCTTAATGGTAAGTACTGAACCAAATGTTACTTCGTGTATGTAGTAAAATTTTTGGGTAGGCTGTATTTTTAATGTTAAATATTATTGTTTTAGTCATTAGCTAATGATTGTTATTTACAGTTTATGATGTTTTCAATAATAGGCCTGCAAAATAATGCGTCTGATTCACTTATAAACATCTAATTCCGTAAGCCCAAATTTGACGATAAAATTGAGTGCAAACGGATGGTCGTAGAAACCTGGGGAGAGGACTCATTTTAGAGGTCTAGGCATGAAGCTTCGGGGAAAATTATTAATTTTTCTTTAAGATATACCGAACATTATGTTATGGAATAAAATAATTCACATTTATAAAGCATGAAAAAACACAGATGTTGTTATTCAACCACGATACGCAATTTTTTATTTTTCTGAAAATAATTATTGCTTTTAATTTTTCTTACCTATTTGTTGTGTAATTTGTTGAAAATGTATGATTTTATAATCTGAAGATAGTTTCAGTGTTATTTTAAATCTGAACATTTATTATTTCTACTTTGATATATTGTTTTCATTTGAGGTTAGCTTTTTCTTTCAAGTACGGTACTGGGATGAATGAACAAGAGCACAATTGCTGTTTATCCTCCTCTAACGTCCGACCTGAAAAACAAGGCCTCTTAAACGAAGAGAGACCCGAACAACTGCAGGACAGTTGGCAAACTATCATGCCGAGACACCCTAAAAGAACCATGACAACATCACCAAAACACGACTCCAAGCGCCATCGTCAAGGCATTAACAGACAGCCACCAAGTAGTTCGATTGAACTATGTAATCAGTACGAAGTAATCATTTTCCCTACCAAAAACTCCCATTGGGGAAATGGGGAAGAAATCAATTCAAGACTGGCTGGCCAAGCATGAGGTCCAGTTTGGTACCACTATTGGGTACCAAGCAAGAAAACTGGCTGAGAAAAAAGTGGAAGAAAAGAAAATTAGAGCCAGTTGCAGAAGATATTACTTTGCTAACAACTATTTAAGAGGGGCAATGAAAAAAGCCTTAGATACCTTGGAATCAGAATTTGATAAAAATCAATGGGTAGAGCTCAACAGAGCATGCATGCTTCTGCTACTAATATTTCACCGAAAAAGAGTTGGGAAATTGGAAAACATGTCGGTGTCGGATTTTAAAAGAAAACAAAAAGTCAGGAAAGATACTGATGTTTACCGCAGTTTGACTGAATCAGAGAAAATGTTAGCCAGTAATTTTTTTCATATACAAATACGAGGCAAACTGGCAAGAGGGGTTCCAATCATTATTGAAGAAAGACTTGCAAATGCAATCGATGTCCTTGTCAGCTTCAAAGAAGAGGCAGGAATCCCACAAACAAATGATTTCTTGTTTGCAAAGGCTGATGGGCACTTGGATGGGAGCATAAGTCTGAGCAATGCTGCTTTGATCTGTGGAGTTCCTAAAGCCTAAAGTTCCTAAAAGTTCGTAAAAGCCTCACTAGGATAAGGAAACATATAGCTTCCGTTTCTCAAGCACTTAATCTGACGGATAACGATTTGAAAACCCTCTCTGGATTCCTTGGACACACCACAACAACGCATCTTGAGAACTATAGGCTTCCTAGTGACGCTGTTCATGCAGCTAAACTCTCTAAGCTGTATTTAGCACTGGACCAGGGCACAATATCAAAATATAGAGGGGAAAATGGAAGAAATTGATGTGTCAACAACTGTAGCAGAGGTAGAGGAAGAAATTGGAAAGGTTGATCATGATTTAGAATCGACTAAAAACATCAGAAAAGTTTCATATAACAAAACAAAACGAGCATCGGGTACGACCCTCACTAAAATCAAAACGTCAAGAGGACATATAAGGCCCTCTCCAAGTCCTTTAAAGAGCCCTAAAACATCTTCAAGTTCTCCAAAACAGCTACAGAGAAGAAAACGGACTCCAGAGGAGGTTGCTGCAATGGAAACTGAGTTCGCAGAGTTCTTGACGGATGAGAGACTGCTAGGATCGATATTTTGCAATGAAGTAAGGAAGGGATGTGATGTTCTAAGTACAAGAAAAGCAACTCTGATTAGGGCATGGATTAACAACAAAATTGTGAAAAGAAAGAGAATTGAAAGGAAACAGTTATTTACAAGGGATTAGTATTGTTTTGATTTCCGGCCAACATTTCTAACTTACAAAATTCAATAATAGCTACGTAAGATTGTTTTTGTTGTTGATTGTAAATATCATTTTAAAACACAGTTTATGAATTAACTTTGATATCATAGTTTCTGGAGGTTTATACCTGTTTAGTACACTATAGATTGTTATAATTATTCAGTTCCATATCCCAGGCCATATGATTATTTAAAGTCTTATTTGTTTGTTAACGTTTAATAATTACATAGCACACATTTAAGGTCAGTACGTAATTTTTGCTTTGAATGATTTCAACTAATATTTTGAAAACTTTCTTTATGTTTACAAAATATTAAAAAAATTTAATAGACTAGGTTCATAGCTGGAGTATGATGGCAAGCAAGTTTAAGAAATATTCATTTATATTGGTTTTGAATGATATTTTTTACCTATATTTTATCTACTCACTATTTTAAATCAAACATTTTACATTAGGTTAGATACCAGTGTTCGTGTTAGTTTTCCAGCTATCACTTTTAACACAGCATAAATTTGTTAGATTACTGTCTGCCATTATTCATGTGTTTTCATATTTTTTAATAACACCTACAATTTATATATAAATTCGCTAAGGAATTTTGTTTTCGGCCCACTACGTCGTTATTTCACAACCAATTTAGGCAATCAATGTGTCCTTTGAAGTTTTTACACTACAGATTAACTGAATAATGTAAAACTCATAAATACCACCTATGTTTTTAAAATATTTATGGGGAGAGCGGGGCTATTTCGTACAGCCTGTTTCCGGTCTATTTTAAGAGCAATAGAGCTTTGATTGATGTCGCATCCTAGCGGTCGATCGCGCAAGCTTGTAGCATCGAGTAATTGCCGCTAAGCGCAAACGTTTTCTTGTTGGATTGAAAAAAACCTGTTTTAGTGGACTTTCTTCTAATTTTCACGCACTTTTAAATAAGAGGTAAGTGGAGGATCTTAATTAAATGAACTAGTATCTAGCATATCATAAGATACCACTTTTGTTTAGCTATCTTTTTATACCAAGTGATGATTAGTTAGGCTAACGGTTTTGAGGTTAAGATATTAAACTGCCCCATCGCTGTACGGCTAAGCCCCACATGGTTTGTTGTGGTAATCAATTTATTGTAACTTTATGAATAAAGTTATTGTTTTTATTTTGATTTATTGGGACTTTACCTATCGCTTCTAGAGTGTAGTTCTAAACACTAGAAGCGATAGGTAAAGTCCAAATAAATTCAAATCCATTACTATTATGAGTTTCCATTTTGTAGGTGCCGCGAAAATCAACCCAGATTTTATGGATTCTTAATTTGGAACATTTGTTAATCAAACATTTTCGAATCTCAGATCCAGGAGAAGAGGCTGAAAAAGAAACTGGGAAGGACTAAAAATGTTTTAAGTGTTTTGATACCCTTTTTATACTTAACATGCTGTGCTAAAACAGTAAGTTATATTATAACCTTACCTGTTTATAACTGCCCCATGAACAATTTTTTGTAAATTCGGATACAGATTTAAATTATTGATGCCAAATGTGAGATATTAAGTGTAGAATGAATGTGGAGCTATTTGGTGTTGTCATTGTTACTTTCTTAATGGTAAGTACTGAACCAAATGTTACTTCGTGTATGTAGTAAAATTTTTGGGTAGGCTGTATTTTTAATGTTAAATATTATTGTTTTAGTCATTAGCTAATGATTGTTATTTACAGTTTATGATGTTTTCAATAATAGGCCTGCAAAATAATGCGTCTGATTCACTTATAAACATCTAATTCCGTAAGCCCAAATTTGACGATAAAATTGAGTGCAAACGGATGGTCGTAGAAACCTGGGGAGAGGACTCATTTTAGAGGTCTAGGCATGAAGCTTCGGGGAAAATTATTAATTTTTCTTTAACATGTACCGAACATTTGTTATGGAATAAAATAATTCACATTTATAAAGCATGAAAAAACACAGATGTTGTTATTCAACCATGATACGCGATTTTTTATTTTTCTGAAAATAATTATTGCTTTTAATTTTTCTTACCTATTTGTTGTGTAATTTGTTGAAAATATATGATTTTATAATCTGAAGATAGTTTCAGTGTTATTTTAAATCTGAACATTTATTATTTGTACTTTGATATATTGTTTTCATTTGAGGTTAGCTTTTTCTTTCAAGTACGGTACTGGGATGAATGAACAAGAGCACAATTGCTGTTTATCCTCCTCTAAGTCCGACCTGAAAAACAAGGCCTCTTAAACGAAGAGAGACCCGAACAACTGCAGGACAGTTGGCAAACTATCATGCCGAGACACCCTAAAAGAACCATGACAACATCACCAAAACACGACTCCAAGCGCCATCGTCAAGGCATTAACAGACAGCCACCAAGTAGTTCGATTGAACTATGTAATCAGTACGAAGTAATCAGTTTCCCTACCAAAAACTCCCATTGGGGAAATGGGGAAGAAATCAATTCAAGACTGGCTGGCCAAGCATGAGGTCCAGTTTGGTACCACTATTGGGTACCAAGCAAGAAAACTGGCTGAGAAAAAAGTGGAAGAAAAGAAAATTAGAGCCAGTTGCAGAAGATATTACTTTGCTAACAACTATTTAAGAGGTGCAATGAAAAAAGCCTTAGATACCTTGGAATCAGAATTTGATAAAAATCAATGGGTGACTGAATCAGAGAAAATGTTAGCCAATAATTTTTTTCATATACAAATACGAGGCAAACTGGCAAGAGAGGTTCCAATCATTATTGAAGAAAGACTTGCAAATGCAATCGATGTCCTTGTCAGCTTCAAAGAAGAGGCAGGAATCCCACAAACAAATGATTTCTTGTTTGCAAAGGCTGATGGGCACTTGGATGGGAGCATAAGTCTGAGCAATGCTGCTTTGATCTGTGGAGCTAAAGTTCCTAAAAGCCTCACTAGGATAAGGAAACATATAGCTTCCGTTTCTCAAGCACTTAATCTGACGGATAACGATTTGAAAACCCTCGCTGGATTCCTTGGACACACCACAACTCATCTTGAGAACTATAGGCTTCCTAGTGACGCTGTTCATGCAGCTAAACTCTCTAAGCTGTATTTAGCACTGGACCAGGGCACAATATTAAAATATAGAGGGGAAAATGGAAGAAATTGATGTGTCAACAACTGTAGCAGAGGTAGAGGAAGAAATTGGAAAGGTTGATCATGATTTAGAATCAACTAAAAACATCAGAAAAGTTTCATATAACAAAACAAAACGAGCATCGGGTACGACCCTTACTAAAATCAAAACGTCAATAGGACATATAAGGCCCTCCCCAAGTCCTTTAAAGAGCCCTAAAACATCTTCAAGTTCTCCAAAACAGCTACAGAGAAGAAAATGGACTCCAGAGGAGGTTGCTGCAATGGAAACTGAGTTCGCAGAGTTCTTGACGGATGAGAGACTGCTAGGATCGATATTTTGCAATGAAGTAAGGAAGGGATGTGATGTTCTAAGTACAAGAAAAGCAACTCTGATTAGGGCATGGATTAACAACAAAATTGTGAAAAGAAAGAGAATTGAAAGGAAACAGTTATTTACAAGGGATTAGTATTGTTTTGATTTCCGGCCAACATTTCTAACTTACAAAATTCAATAATAGTTACGTAAGATTGTTTTTGTTGTTGTTTGTAAATATCATTTTAAAACACAGTTTATGAATTAACTTTGATATCATAGTTTCTGGAGGTTTATACCTGTTTAGTACACTATAGATTGTTATAATTATTCAGTTCCATATCCCAGGCCATATGATTATTTAAAGTCATATTTGTTTGTTGACGTTTAATAATTACATAGCACACATTTAAGGTCAGTACGTAATTTTTGCTTTGAATGATTTCAACTAATATTTTGAAAACTTTCTTTATGTTTACAGAATATTTAAAAAAATTAATAGGCTAGGTTCATAGCTGGAGTATGATGGCAAGCAAGTTTAAGGAATATTCATTTATATTGGTTTTGAATGATATTTTTACCTATATTTTATCTACTCACTATTTTAAATCAAACATTTTACATTAGGTTAGATACCAGTGTTCGTGTTAGTTTTTCAGCTATCACTTTTAACACAGCATAAATTTGATAGATTACTGTCTGCCATTATTCATGTGTTTCATATGTTTTAATTACACCTACAATTTATATATAAATTCGCTAAGGAATTTTGTTTTCGGCCCACTACGTCGTTATTTCACAACCAATTTAGGCAATCAATGTGTCCTTTGAAGTTTTTACACTACAGATTAACTGAATAATGTAAAACTCATAAATACCACCTATGTTTTTAAAATATTTATGGGGAGAGCGGGGCTATTTCGTACAGCCTGTTTCCGGTCTATTTTAAGAGCAATAGAGCTTTGATTGATGTCGCATCCTAGCGGTCGATCGCGCAATCTTGTAGCATCGAGTAATTACCGCTAAGCGCAAACGTTTTCTTGTTGGATTGAAAAAAAAACCTGTTTTAGTGGACTTTCTTCTAATTTTCACGCACTTTTAAATAAGAGGTAAGTGGAGGATCTTAATTAAATGAACTAGTATCTAGCATATCATAAGATACCACTTTTGTTAAGCTATGTTTTGATACCAAGTGATGATTAGTTAGGCTAACGGTTTTGAGGTTAAGATATTAAACTGCCACGAGGTACGTGATGGGGCTGAACCGTACAGAAATGTACGGTTTAGCCCCATCGCTGTACGGCTAAGCCCCACATGGTTTGTTGTGGTAATCATCAATTTATTGTAATTTTATTAATAAAGTTATTGTTTTTATTTTGATTTATTGGGACTTTACCTATCGCTTCTAGAGTGTAGTTCTAAACACTAGAAGCGATAGGTAAAGTCCAAATAAATTCAAATCCATTGCTATTATGAGTTTCAAAAATAAAGTTATTGTGTTATTGTTAATGAGCCGTATCCATAAAACTAAAGCTTATGCTTATACTTGCAAATCTTGAAGGAAATCCTTCAATTGGTATTTATAATATTTCAAGGATAACCTTATAAATTTCAAGTATTAGGTTATCCTCCAAATTTGGATGATTTACTTCGAATAAAGTATATGGTTATTCATAAACTTCACCTTTTACTTTAAATAAAAAGCATATCCTTCTGAAATACTGAGTGTGGTCAGTAGGAGACTCATCAGCTGTAGTGATCAGTTGTTTTCTTCTGTGCACTGTTGATGTTCGTGTATTGTTGTGCAAAATGGCTGATGTTGTGCATGTGAGAAATATGAAATTGTACAAGCCCCGCTTACCTACACCCGTGAGTGATTTTAAAGCTCTTTATCGTTTCGAAGAAGAGAATGTGCAGTGGCTCGCATACAGGTTTTTAGGTGAAAATGACGAAACTCGTGGTGGAGCTTTGTCACCCGTCCATAAAATGAAAATATGTTTACGCTACCTAGCAGACCCTGGTTACCAAAAAGGTATTGGACAGGAACTTGGAGTTGGTCAGGCTACAGTATCTCGCACTGTACATACAGTTGTTGACAGCATAATGTCACAAGCAAGTGAGTACATAAAGTTTCCGACTACCAATGTTGAAATAATGAACGCAAAACAGTTATGGCAAAGCAAGTATATTTTTCCAACAGCAATTGGCACGATTGACTGCTCCCATATAGGAATATTAAAACCAAATCAACATGGAGATGAGTATATTAACCGGAAGGGAAACCCCACTCTCAATATTCAAGCCACCTGTGACGCCAATGAAAAGTTTACCAGTGTTGATGTTAGCTGGCCTGGTTCTGTGCACGATTCGAGGATTTGGAAAAATTCACAGGTAAGGTTATTAATGCAAAGCAAAGCAAATGCTGTGCTGATTGGGGATCAAGGTTATGGATTGGAGCCATGCCTCATGACTCCATTTACAAATCCTACTCCAGGGGCTGAGCATAAATTTAATGTACTTTTGAAAAAGGAACGTGTGATAATCGAACGATGTTTCGGTCAATTGAAACGTCGATTCCCTATCTTACAATATGTTTGTCGCTGTAAGTTGGAATATGTGCCAAAAGTTATTGTTACATGTATTGTGCTCCACAATATAGCAAAACATTTAGGTGACCAAGATTTTGAAGATGATTATGATGCGCCACAAACACAAGATGATGAAGAAGATGGACTACAACGCATGCCAATGATGAACCTGCTCTCCGCCAACAAGGACTAGAAATAAGAAGAAACCTAAGTGTTATAATAAACAACTTTAATGTTTAGGTAATTTGTTAACTTACAAAGATAAATATGTTTTGTTTCCATCAATAAATGTTTTTGGGTTATTATCTTGACGCTTCATAATTTCCAGTTTCTTTTCATAATATTGCTGTTGAATGATACTGGTGCGATATTGTTGTAATAAAACTAGGCGCTGAAGTTCTTTTGTAGTTAGCCCTCTGGTTTCTTCCATTTCATATTTTTCTGTTGCAATTTTCCTTTTTTTCGGCAAAATTGCCTGGGACGCCGTGACATTTACTTCATCAGTTTGCTTAGTACATGAAGTACTTCCCATTGACAACAAATCATTACTGTTTCCTATTACGCCAGGTTGAATTCCTGTTTGACGATTTTGTATTACACCAACTTTGCATTGCTCCTGGTATTTGTACAACTGTAGGGTTTGACTCACCTTCCATAGCCTTCAATAACTTGCGCTCCCAATCCAACAATTTAATCTTTTTGTTTCCAGTTCTCTTTAGATCAGTTTTTTTCTTCAGCCTAGTTTTCATATTGTTCATTTTTTTAAAAAAGCCTTTCGTATCCAATGGTTTACCAAAAGTTGCTTCATACTTTTTTATAACGGCTCCAATGGCCTGGTCTTTACGAGCTTTTATTTTAGGGATTTGTGATTTTTCTAAAATTACTGGAGCTCTTACAATTTCATCTGCTATAAATTTTAATTCATTACTTACAGAATTGTCATAACATTCACTCTCACCATCACTTTCGATAGACATACCACTTTCAGAAGACATAACTAAGACAAACAAAACCAAGTAGCAAATGGTGACACACTACCATAACCTATTTGGAAGAAAACAAGATATTACAAGATATATTGGGGAGACAACAATCACAATCAGCTGATTGGGATGAATCAGCTGATTTTCACTTCTTACCAAATCTGTTTATTGTAAAACCTTATACTTTTCCAAGGATCATATCCTTGCAAGTATAAGGTTTTGATTATGAATATGGAAAGAAGGATATCCTTATACCTCTACCTTATACTTTTTAGCAAAACCTTATACTTCTACCTTATACTTGTGAGGAAATCCTTTAGTTTTATGGATACGGCCCATTGTGTGTATTCACTGAAAAAGGAATCTACTGAGGGAAAATAAAATACAGGGTGTCTTTGAACTCTCTACCAACCTTTTCAGGTATTATTCCTGGACCATAGACAAGCCAAAATATCATATTCAAAATTTCGAAAACTCAAAAGTTACTCGTATAGCCGCCATTTTGTTTTTTTCACATAGGAAATTGTAATTCGAGAACGGCTAGTTATAATTAAATGAAATTTGATATTTAGCTTTATTCCCTAAAGACGTAATTACAGAAAAAAAAATTTTACAATCATCAATTTCAAAATGGCGGCTGCCTAAAAATTGCAAACGTAAATATCTTAAAAACCGTTCAGAGTAAAACAATTACATTAATTACGTTTTATTTAGAGAATTTAATTGCAAATCTAATGACACCAAATTTAGGGAAATCGGTTCATAAATAACGGAGAAAATCCATTTTTAAGATATTGCATTCTTGTCAATATCAACTGTTATCATGTGACTTCGCTGCTAGTTAGCCACGTCGATCAGCTGTTTCAAGTATAATTCCACTAAACAGCTGGTTGATCAATGTATTGTTAAAATTATTACAGCTTCCTGTTACAATGTGTCTTTTTCCTGTACGTTGCTTATTGTTAATCAGTGTGCTGCTTTTTAATAGTAATCTGTGTTAAAGTATTCAGTATTCATATTTATTGATAAATGGCTAATTATAGTGTTGCAGAGTATTGCGATATGCATTTTTATTATGGAGCTGCATTTGGAAATGCAAATGAAGCGAGAAGGTTGTATAGCGACTATTTCCCCAATACACAATGTCCTGCTGCCAAAACGTTCACTGCTGTCCGCAATCGTCTCCACGCAACTGGTACGTTTCGAGTGAGTATGGCAGATACTGGTGCTGCGAAGTCGGTGCGTACAGTTGAATTTGAGAAGGAAGTCCTTCGTAAATTTGAGGAAAACCCTCGAACAAGTACTCGAGCTGTGGGTAATGAGATGGGGGCAGGCAAAGACAACGTGTGGAGGGTACTCAATGGAGAGAATTCGTACCCATATCATCTCCAAAAGGTTCTTGCCCTTGAACCTCAAGACTATCCAGATCGGGTAGATTGTTCCAGGTGGTTCCTGCACAAACTGGCGGACGATCCGGATTTCTTGAAATCCGTTCTTTATACAGACGAATCCAGTTTTAACCAGGATGGTATTTTCAATACCAGGAACAGCCATGTTTGGGCTCCTAAAAATCCCCACGAAACTGTTATTTCCAGCAAGCAACACCGTTTCTCAGTTAATGTTTGGGCTGGAGTTTTTGGGGATAATTTAATTGGCCCCTACATTCTCCCAAATAGGTTGAATTCCCCCACCTATCTTGTGTTCCTGAGGGACATACTCCGAGAACTTCTGGAGAACGTCCCCTTGACAGTCTTACAGAACATGTGGCTGCAACATGATGGTGCTCCTGCACACTTTGGGCAAATTGTAAGAGATTTCCTCAACCAAAATTACAATCAGCAGTGGATTGGTCGCGGGGGACCGGTGTCGTGGCGTCCGCGATCACCTGATCTTACTCCCCTAGATTTCTACGTTCGGGGGAGAATGAAGGAACTTGTTTATTCAACACCTGTAGATGAACTGGACCTCATCGGTAGAATTGTAGAGGCGGCTGCGGTCATCCAAGAGAAAAATGAATTTGAAGCTGTCCGGCAATCCATGACATCTAGGTTCACGATGTGCAATCGACTTGGCGGTGGGCATATTGAACATCGTTTGTAAATACTGTAGAATTGTAGTCATATCTATGTAAATAAATCCATTTTTTTGTAATTTTAACGCATTTTTGATATTTTATGTTTTATTTGAAGCATTAGTGAACCCTGGGAATCGTAAGGGTATCTATCAATCAGGTGATTGGTGCAAATAAACTTAATAACAGCTGGTTAATGTTTTAATCAGCTGTTTGGTGGAATTATACTTGAAACAGCTGATCGATGTGGCTCACTAGCAGCGATGTCACATGATAACAGTTGATATTGACAAGAATGCAATATCTTAAAAATGGATTTTCTCCGTTATTTATGAACCGATTTCCCTAAATTTGGTGTCATTAGATTTGCAATTAAATTCTCTAAATAAAACGTAATTAATGTAATTTTTTTACTATGAGCGGTTTTTAAGATATTTACGTTTGCAATTTTTAGGCAGCCGCCATTTTGAAATTGATGATTGTAAAAAAATTTTTTTTTCTGTAATTAGGTCTTTAGGGAATAAAGCTAAATACCAAATTTCATTTAATTATAACTAGCAGTTCTCGAATTAAAATTTCCTATGTGAAAAAACAAAATGGCGGCTATACGAGTAACTTTTGAGTTTTCGAAATTTTGAATATGATATTTTGGCTTGTCTATTGTCCAGGAATAATACCTGAAAAGGTTGGTAGAGAGTTCAGAGACACCCTGTATATAAAAGAAGAATAAGTAGACGGGGAAAAAAGGAATTAAAAACAATAATTACCTAGTTTTATTATGAAAATAAAATCACTTTTTTTACAGATTGTCCGGAATTACAAGGGGACGACCCAAAGGCAGCAGTGGACCGAAAATGGGATGCAGGCGGCCATTGCAGATGTGATAAATAATGTTAAGAAATTAAGAGAGGCAGCCAGGGCATATAACATACCTATAATGACACTGAGTGATAGAATTAAAACTCGTGACCACAAAAAGGGAACTCTAGGGCATAAAAGTGTTTTTACACAAGCTCGAGAAAATGAAATTGCTGAGCAAGTGTTAATTATGGCTAAAAACTTCTATGTCACTCGAACTCCGCCGTTTGGTATTTCAGTATGCTGAGACAAATGGCATTCCACACCATTTCAAATCACAGTAGCCTGTGCAATGGGCCGTATTAATAAAAAGAAGGATATGCTCAAAAGGAAAAGGTATGGAGGAAAAGCATTTGCTTCTAGTAGAAGGTAGAAGTAAAAGCATATCCTTCAAACCGTATTAATAATGATTACCTTTTACTTGTGAGCAAATCCTTCTGCTCTGAAGTAAATGGATCTTTAGGAACAACACATGTTAATACGTGTTAATCAGGTGTTTTGATTGTTGAGCACATTAGTCAGGTTATATTTCTGATCCTGTCTGTTTTTGTCTACTGATATCCCTCGGAGGCTTAGCTAAGCCAACGCTGTGTTGTGGTTTTGTATCCGGTTTTAAGTTTGTGCAAGGATTAGTGTAAGCCTAAAATGTATTCTAGTGGAAGTGAAAGTGAAAACGATAATACATACTTAGTTGAATGTACCGGTACAAATGAACTAAAGTTTATTGCCGATGAAGTTCGTGCCCACCCGTCAATTCTGGGGAAATCGCAGGTTCCTAGTATGAAGAGAAAGAAAGATTTGGCAATTTCCCAAGTGCTGCAAAAGTATAATGGCATATTTCGAAAAGAAATTGAGGCAAAAGTGTTACTAAAAATGGTGAACAACATGAAGACGAGGTTGAAAAAGAAAAGTGATTTAAATCAAACCGGGAACAAAAAAATAAATTGGTTGCTTGGGAAGAACAACTACTGGCAGCGATGCAGGGTGAAAGCAATCCAATAATTGCCAGGATTGGAGGTAATTTTTAGTATGTAAACACGGCAGTCTGACAAAATGGAACAGAGTTTGTCACAGTCAAATGTTTATTAACATTTATGGCATATAATACCATCTCTGCAATTAAAATGAAACACACTGTTTATTTTACATTTTTTAACTAGTGATTGTTAGTAATCCAATTTCAGAGTTGCCATGCTTCAGATTCAAACCTTTATTTTTATTTTTAATAATTATGAAACTATACCAGTTGGCGAGATTGCCCGGAATATTTAAGATAAAAAATAACAACCGTTGCTTAAAAATTTATTTTAATAATTACAAACAGTAGGCAGTCGTACGTTATGTTATTTTAAAAACCATTCTTCGATTAGAGAAAAGTTGTATGGTCAAGTAGTAAGAACCTTAAGTCGCAAAATATTGCTGTAGAAATTATCTAGGTACTAACAAAGTTTTAATTAAATTTCTTACTACTCGAGAATTATCTCAACCAGGTAATCTGAAATCCAGGAGATGCAAGGGCCGTAGTTGTTCAGTTGGAATTCAAAGCTTCTTTTAAGTAATAGGAAAGTATTCGTTAATTGCAGTTCAAAATATTGTATTAAGCAGTTTGGTCGCTTGGCCTAAATGTTAATGTTGACTTCAACCGACATAATTCGATTTTAAGTAATTTTCTAATTTAAGCCAAGTGGAATTAGTGGTATAATGTTCATTTTAAGATAAAATATATTTGAACAAATTGTATTAATACAATTCTAATAACCTTATTGATTGGTATTTAGGCTCTATGCAAATTGGAGTAAAAAAGCCAAACTTTCCTGAAGGAACAGTGGGAATTACAGCATCATCTTCAACTAGTAGTGATGTTCCAATGTCTGATGATGTAGAAATTGATAACGTAATCGAAAGAAATATTAGTATGCCACCTCCAAGAAAATCTGCATTAAATCAATATGAAACGGAAGAGACAAGAAAACTACCAACTAAGGAGTTGCAGCGTTTAGTTTTGCTCCACCAACTCAAAACGGCAAAACTGCAGCAAGACTACTATAGTAAAAAAATTCAAACAATGGAAAGTAAACAATTTAATGTAAATAAAAATACCTATGACAAACAAACAAATATTGCTATAGAAGGTGACAAATGTTATACTGTTTTGTATTAAAAGTTGTATTATTGTTAGTACAGATTGAAATTAACATTTAACTTAAAATAATATTTAACTATACTTGTTTAAGGAAATATGACAATATGTTTTGGTGTGTGGGTTTTGTTACTCAGTAAAGTTGACTTCCTCAAATCAATTGACTTATTATTTCAGCCAAGTTCCTTCTCACTGCTTGTCCTTCGCGACGGAGACGACCTCTGATCTCTCCATCACCCGCAATATAGCACAAGTCTTCATCCTCTTCAGGGATCTCCTCGTCGTGTTCAAAATCAGGGTCGCCCAAACTTTTTGCAATATTGTGCAACACAACACAAGCAATTATGACTTTTGGTACTTTTTCAAGTTTGACACGACACACATACTGCAGTATTGGAAATCGACGCTTCAACTGCCCAAAACACCTTTCTATGACCACCCTTTCTTTGTTCAGCATCTTATTAAATTTCCTTTCACTTTCGTTACCTGGAACTGAGAACGGTGTCATCAACCAAGGCTCTAAACCGTATCCGTCATCCCCTATTAGTACAGTGTTGCGTGTTGTACGCATGATTTCTCTAACTGGAGAATTTTTCCAAATTCGGGCGTCATGTACGGAACCGGGCCAACTGACATCAACACTAGTGAACATATCCTTGCTGTCACATGACCCTTGAACATTAAGTGTAGGCTTGTTTTTTCGGTTGATGTATTCATCCCCATGAAGTCTTGGTTTTAATACTCAAATTTAAATGTGTACAATCAATCACTTCAATTGCTGTTGGGAATTGGTATTTATTTTGTCATGATTCCTTAGCCTGGATTATTTCATCAGGAGTGGTGGGGAATCTTATCCAGTAATCGGCCTTCTCAACAATTTTATCGACCACAGCACTCACGGTTAGCGATACCCCAAGATCCTCTCCGATTCCTCTTTGATATCCTGGATTTGTCAAATATCGTAATCATACCTTCATTTTTTGTTCAAATGAAAGAGCGCCTCCTCGGGATTCATCGACCTGGCCTAAAATGTAGTTTGATAACTACTGAAGATTATTTTCTTCAAAGCGAAATAACGTTTTAAAGTCTCTTGTTTGTGGGCTTCTACGAGCTTTGTAAAACTTAACCTCTCTTACGTTCAATACCTCTGCCATGTTGCACTAAACACCACCACACACCTTTTACTTAAACGTACAATCTGCTACTGATCAGATCCATCATTGTTGAAGGATTTACTTCAAAGAAAAATTAAATGGTGAGTTTTATTAATAACCATTTACTCAAGTCATGAGCAAAACCTCAACTTTCTATGGATTACCTTTTCCTTGTAAAGTAAAAGGTTTTGCTTTAGTTTTTATTAATACAGATAGAAGGATTTGCTCAATTTTTCGCAAGTAAAAGGTTTTCCTCTTCTTTATTAATACGGCCCTATGAGTGCTGCAGGTGGATACATCCTACCAATGTTTATTTTCCCCGTCAAAGAATGAGCCCTAATCTGATGAAAGGCGGACCACCGAATGTAATTTACCATTGCAGTAAGAACGGGTGGATTACTGAGGACTTGTTCGTCACCTGGTTGCACCACTTTGTTGTCCATGCAAAACCAACCAAGGAAGAGCCTGTCCTGCTGATAATGGACAACCATACAACCCATACAACTTTGGATGCATACAATTTTTGCAAAGCGAATGGAATAGTGGTGGTAACTCTTCCCCCACATACGTCTCACCGACTTCAACCACTGGACCTAACTTTCTTCAGCAGCCTCAAAGCGGCATTCAATAAGGAGTGTGATAACTTTCTTAGGTCCCACCACCATGAAAAAATAACACCTTACGACGTTGCCGGTATTTTCAAAAATGCCTTCCTCAATGTTGCTAACATAGCAAAAGGTGTAAATGGGTTTGCGGCGACTGGAATATCCCCTCCCCCTCAGATGTTTACCGATGATAATTTTGCTGTAAGGTCGGAGATAGAAAGAATACCTATCATTGAAAACAAAGATGCCGCTGATGGGACAGTATCTAGGGAAACATCAATCACCGAAGAAGTAAATAATCCAACGGCAGACCAATGGATCATTTAGAAATGGATGAACACCCAACTCAAGAACACGCAGACCTAGGATCCCCGTCATCTACATTTTGTGTGGACCAAAATATTAAAGCTGGGTCTAAGGTATCCTTCAAATCCCTTTGTCCTAAGTCTGAGCCAAAAGCAGCAAAGATAAGACCAAGACAACAACATTCAGTTGTTTTTACTAAGTCTCCAAACAAAGTAAAATTGGAAGAGTCTCCTAAAGTAAAAGAACCAAAGAAAAAAGTTCATCAATTGCAGGCCAAAATAAAAATGAAAAAAGAAGAGCAAAAAAAACCAAACTCAGGAAAAAATATCGTTAAAACTAAATCTAGGGTGAACCCTAAACCTAAGAGCGCCAGTTACAAGACAACGGTCCCTGCAAAATCAAGTTGCTGAAGGAATATTAAGTTCGAAGATGATTCGACATCAGAAGACGACACTCTAGACATGAAAACCATTTGCCAAGATGACGAGTTCGATGACATCCACCCAAAGAAGTCTCTTCTTGTAGGAGGATTCCCGAGAGAAGCCTCGACCTCAAAGGACGTGTGTCTCTTATGTGGGGATTTTGGCAAGGAAAAAGAAGTCTGCTGTTCGTGCGGAGGGTGGGTTCATTTGGCTTGCAGTGCTGCAGAGACTGCCGACGACTTAGTTTGCGACTTTTGTTTGAACTTATGAACTTGGAACATTTAGCCTATGTAGGCTATATACATTACAAGTATTATAGAATTAAATAATACACAATAATACATGGTAGTTTATCTATTTCTTTAATACTTTCCCAATCAGGGTCCCCAAATATAGTTGTACGATATAGCCCCTCCTGTTGTACGGAATAGCCCCCACCCATGGGGCTATTTCGTACAACGGCACTTTAAAAAAAATGATTTAAAAATATAAACATTGGGATAAATCTTGTTTCTTTAAGTGCAATCGGTAGCTAATGGACCAAACTATATTTTTTTAGTGCTCTCATAAATGTTAACCCACAATTAACTGATCTACAGCCATTCTCGCTTAAGTGTACGGCATAGCCCCGCTCTACCATTACAAAAATTGGTCCTTGTTATTTAAAGGGAGAATATTTTGGAAGGAACTCTGTCTTTGTTTGAGAATGTCAGGTACTGTGTGGTTATGGAATTTGTACCAATTTTAAGCTTAAATATTCCGATACTCCCCAAAATTATCAGATTTATAATTGTCTCCCTTCAATATTGTTAAATGATGTAAAGTATAAAGTCCTCAAATATCTCCATTTCTTTCATGTGGGAGAATTTTTAACTAGGAACTCGGCCTTAGTTTGAGAAAACCAGGCAACGTGTGATCATGGAATTTGTACCAATTTAAAGCTTAAATATTCCAATACTCCCTAAAATTGTCAAATTTATAATTTTCTCTTTTTAAGTTAACAAATTGATACAAAACGTAAATGCCTACAAATATTTTGGTGGGTTGTATGGTCTGTTTTATTAACATCCAACAGCTGATCCTGCCTCTGTAATTTTCATCTGATCAGCTCATATTTTTTATTTATTTTCGTCTATAGTAAACAGGATAAACTAAAACTACGTCTCACAACAGTACACAATACATTTACACTAAAAACTGTTCTTACGTACAAGACGGTAAATATACAAAAAGATGGTACAAAGCGATCGATTTCAAGCAGTCAAACCAGTCATCATCCAGCCCAATCAGCGAATCTTGGGAATTTCTTTGGATTCACTGATTGGGCCTGATGATGATCGGTGCAACTGGTTGAAATCAATCGCCTTGTACCACCTTTTTGTACATTTACCGTCTCGTATGCAAGTACCTACAGTACAAGTGTAATTATATTGTGTAGTGTTGTGAGACATGGTTTTACTTTATCCTGTTAATTGTAACAACACGTATTATGCTACTCAAGAAATTACCTATAGTAAACATCAAATGAAACCTTTACAATGTAACTTATTTTTTAATGTTCGTTTTTAGTTTTGTGACGTATTGTGCCACATATAAAACTGAATTTTCATAATTTGTGATATTTTAAGTCAAGTATTTCATTTTTGGCTACAGGGTACCGTCGGCCAACCTTAATATTTTATCCATCGAATTTTGACTGGCACCTACTAATACTATTTTAAGAACAGTTGGTTACTTTGAAACAATTTAAAGTCAGCTAGTAACTTCTGGTTTAACTAATTAATAACTTTAGGTGTATTTAAGATCTGGCTCTAGGCCTGATTGGTGATTTAGGTTTTATGCGGGATCAAGCGTACGGAGCTTATCATGAAACGAGAGTCCACTCCATAGACATAAAAAGAAAATACACAATAAACTGAAATATATCAGGGTATTGACCAATTGTTTAATCACAAAGAAGATGCACAGATCTACCTCAGTGTTGCTTTGTGATTAAACAATTGGTCACTAACCATGATATATTTCAATTTGTCGTGTGTTTAATTTTGTTTCTATGGAGTGGACTTTTTCATGTTTAATTGTAAGCTCCTGTAAGCCTGCTCTACCTATCAAACATGATTTATAGTTGTTATATGTTTAGTTATAAGTACAAACTATCATTAAACAGTTTGAATTATAAATGCTATGTTACATATTGTGTGCTTTAGGGAAAACATTTCAAATTATATTGATTTATGTTTTTATCAAATGCTATTCCTTAGATTTAAAATTATATTTGTTCATTCATTTCAAAATACAGTTAGTTCATTTGGAGCACTTAACATTTCCAGCTATGAAAATTATATCCGCAATGATCATTGATAAATTATGTTGCAATGGTTTATTTGTATATAATATTACTTTAGAACATACTTTATATATATACAACCAAGTACACAATAAAAGACAACAGCCATTACATTGTATTGTTTTCTTGGTTATATATATATATATATATATATATATATATAATTAAGTCAGATTATGTGCACATATTTAAAAAAAGTTGTATATAAGCATGTGTCAATAATAATTTATCCAACTTTTCGATGTTAAACAAAAAAGAAAATTATATTCAGAAATCATAAAAATTTTAAATACTTATGACTTCTAATTTAACTTGAATAACAATATAGATTTCTCAAACATTTATTGGACATTATATCCATATTTGGCAAGGCTGAACCAATGTAGGGATAAGTGCCAGGAAGAATTGACATGTAAGGTTATATGTTTATAAATATATATTATGGTGTGTACTGCTCTACGCAAACCCCTGCGGAGGGATATGTGGCTTGCGTACACACATGTAGGGGTAAGTGTCTGTAAAGGCATATATATATATATATATATATATATATATATATATACTTTTAAAAGGGTAAATTAAAAAAGAACACTTGTAAGTTTTCCTGATATATTTCGGCGGAGTTTATACCCCCTTCTTCAGGAAGAAAATACTTAAAAACAGAAAATTAAAACTAACACATAATAATAAAAATATAAATAAAAGTAAAATGTAAATGTAAATAAAGCTAATCAGCTGTCAGCTGGTTGTTGAAAAAGTTATTATGGAGGCAGTTTCTTATATATATATATGTTTATACACTCTGGCGGTCGCATTTTTTGTCCGATTAACTTCAGATTTGGTAGGGATGATCCTTTCTATAATCAGTTGGACAAGTTCGTTGGGCAAAACAATCGGAAAACTCTAAACCACTTTTTTGGGGATTATTCTTTCAAATTTAGAGTTTTTGGGGCCAAAAAGGGTCAGAAAGGCCCCGGACGTAAAATTAATGCTTATGTTAAGATGGGAATTAGTGAAGCGTAAGTTTTA
Organism: Allygus modestus; assembly: GCA_963675035.1. Classification (NCBI taxonomy): domain Eukaryota; kingdom Metazoa; phylum Arthropoda; class Insecta; order Hemiptera; family Cicadellidae; genus Allygus; species Allygus modestus. The sequence continues at coordinate 65,529,919 of OY776111.1, read as the reverse complement.
AGCCCTCGCTCGTCAATCTAGCATAAATATTTACCGGGTTATTAAAGAAAATGTATATCGGCTAAATACAGTACGTTGTCTTATGGGGTTTTTACATTAGAAAAGTATGTTACTCATTTGTTGGTGTATTTGTATCATCCCCAGCAACCTCACGCCTACTTTCAAGCCTGACTGGACCTACTCCTAACCTTATAATGCGCAAAATTGTATTCCTAGCATTGTAGGTAAATGAAACCAGGAGCATCAGAACAGCAAAAAAATCAATGTTTTCAGATTTCAATCAAGGAACGACTACCAGACCATCTTCAGCCAAAAAGTTTAAAAAAACCACAGGCAAAAGAGTTTGCTAAACAATTTCTCGACAACATTGCTAAGTTACCATCTCATTATTGTAGGCACGACTCAACACGTCTTTACCTTGAACCAATGTTTCGTAATTTATCTCACCTTTACAACGTATATAAAGATAAAATGCTTAGAAGAGTTCCAACAAGATTCTAAATCCTTTAAACTAAGCAGGTTTACATTTGAGAAATTGTTCAAAGATATGAACTTAGCTCTTTATCAACCAAAGAAGGACAGATGTGATGTTTGTATAGGATTTGAAGTAGGCAACATCACCGAAGAAGATCATAAGATGCACGTCAAATTGAAAGAAGAAGCTAGAGAGGAAAAGGATAAGGATAAGAAAGAGGCAAAGGAAAACAAATGCATTGTTTACTCGTCTGATGTGCAAGCTGTTAAATTATGCCCATTATATTATACATGCCCATTGTAATACAATGCTAGTGCATTATATTAGGGTAAGTCCGGGAGAGACGCCACACTCGGGAGAGATGCCACACCCCTTGTAGTTCATAAGACAACCGCTAGATCGTAGCGCAGACCAGCCCGGCTACTCAGTTGGACGTCTGTGTTGATAGGAAAACTGTTTTTATGTGATTGTGGAGAATATTTTACTGACTACAGGCTAAAATCGAAGGTAAGACTCGCATTACACACTCTAAAGTTTTTCTTAATCTTCACTTTTGGATTTATTAAGAGCCAATATTTTAAATATTCTAATGAAGTCGAATGGATAGTAAACAAAGAGATCTCTAGTAAGGTTATGAGTCGGTTTTTGGTTTGTTTGCTGCTAATGGCGGCAAGAGGGAGGGTGTGGCGTCTCACCCGTACTAAATGGGAGAGACGCCACACTCCGAGTCAGGGTTACATGCCGCACTTGTTATTCTGAATTATTATAATAAAGATAACTTACTGTCATAATTTGATGTTATAAATTTTTACTACACGAATAAACCAAGCAACGAAACGTGTTTAATAATTTAAAAAACATGTTTTTACGATCATTTGCAGTTTAAATCATGTAAAATGTTAGTCACAAATTTACATTTTTATTTTTATCGTTACTGATATTTTTTAATAACTTACAGTTACAATGCCAACACGTTACAAAAGGAAGCCTGGTGTTAAACCACGAGGAAAGTGGACCATCGAACAACTAAATGAGGCCATAACTAGATACCAAGCCGGAGAAATAGGGTTGAGGGAGGCCGAACGCTATTATGGTGTCCCTGCTAGAACCATAAAAAGGCGAATAGCATCAAACAATACTACGTCAACTTCACTTGGGCCATCTTGTAAGTGTGAAACAACAGCCAGTTTTAATTTGCCTAAGCAATTTTGCATTTACTAGGTATTGTTTTAATGTATTGGTTTATGTTTGGGTATTAAGTATTGTCCATGGTGCACAATTTGAAAAAAAATTGTTGTGCACTAATTTTTAATGGGTTTTTTAGGCATTCTTGGGCCCGAAAATGAAGAGCGGCTTGTGAAACATATCAACAGGCTGTGTGATGCTGGATTCTGTCCTGATAGAACTACTGTTAGACGTTTGGCATTCGAGTTCGCTGAAGCGTTGAAGATAGACCACCGTTTTAACAGAGAAACAAAACTTGCAGGATATGATTGGCTTTGGTCATTCCTTAGAAGAAACCCTACTTTAACCATTCGAAAAGCAGAAGGACTTTCTATGGCTAGAGGTATGGGGCTGACCAGAGAGGCAACAACCAAGTTTTATGACATTTTAGAAAAGGAGCTTAAAGAATACCAACTCGAGAAAAAGCCCCAAAATATATTCAATGTCGATGAATCAGGAGTTCAACTGATCAACAAAGTTGGGCATGTGGTAGCAAAAAAAGGTGCCAAGGTTGTCCATAAAATTACAACAGCGGAAAAGGGTGAAACCGTTAGTATGGTTGTTTGCTGCTCAGCTGAGGGCAGATTTCTACCACCAGTTATCATATTGAAAGGCAAAAATTTAAAAGCTGAATTTCGAGACGGTCTGCCTCCTGGATCAAACGTGTTTATGAATCCAAAATCTGCGTACATAAACACTGACCTCTTTTACAACTGGTTTAAGGACATTTTCATTCCCAGAAAGGCTCCGGGAAGAAATATTTTAATCCTGGACGGTCATTGCTCACACGTGTCTTCCATCGCTCTTTTAGAGCTTGCCGACGAGAATGACATCTCACTGATTTGCCTTCCGCCACACACAACCCACGCTTTGCAGCCTCTCGATAAATCTTTCTTTGCCCCTTTTAAGGCCTACTTTAAAACTGAGAGCAACACTTGGGTAGAACAAAATATTGGTAGAAGACTTACTAGATATCAGGTGGGACCCTTAATCTGCAAAGCGTGGAACCGATCTGCATCTGTTGGAAATGGCACCATTGGTTTCAAGTCGACAGGGATTTTTCCCCTCGACAGAGAAGCAATCCCAGACCATTTTTTCTCGGTTTCTGACAATATAATAAAGGAACCTTCTACAACACCTTCTGCAGAGGCCATAATCCCAAGGGAGCCACGTCCAAAAAAACTAAGGCCGACAACATCCGTCACTACTCAGCTTCAATCTGATCCACAGCCATCTACCAGCCAAAATGGGTCACAACTTCAACCGGAAACGCCAACAAAAATTCTCCACGAAATTTCGCCTGTTCCCAGAATGAAAGAAGTTAAAAAGGCAAGTAAAGGTGCACTACTTCTGACATCCAAATCGAATCGTGACAGTCTAATAGAGAACAAAGAAAAAAAAGAACAACGAGCTAAACAATCGGAAAATAAGAAAAGGAATTTGTTTGGTGAAATAAAGGTCCCTAAGAGCTGTAAGAAGAGTAAAATGGAAACTAATGAAGTTGACAAACTGTTGGATATGTGCAAGGAATGCGATGAAAACTACTCTTCAACTTCCAAGAAATGTGATTGGTTGCGTTGTGCAACATGCAAGAGATGGCTTCATGAAGACTGCACTATTTTTGAAGAATTTTGTGTCGATTGTGGTCGTCAGAATAGAAAGAAAAAAGACTAAATATTGTCCAATTATTATTATTTTAATTTGACAAAATTTTGTTTACAATATTTAAAGATCTTTTTCTATATGCAAAATATATATTTTTAGCTCTTTTATATACCTAAAAAAAAAAGTGATTAAATACTCTTATTAACAATGTTTTTACTGGTATTTTAATTTTTTGTTTACGATTTTAAGAGGTGCGGCGTCTCTCCCGAAGGGTGTGGCATCACCCCTGACACCATGGGGTGAGACGCCACAGTGCAAAGTTTTAGAAATAAATTTTTTCTACTTAATATACAGTTTTTAATTTAATAATAACCCATTACCCACTTAATACATTTTATTGTGTTAACATAACAACTATTTATTTATAATTGTGTGCACCATGGACTTTAGAATAATGGTTTTTGAAAATGTGTGGCATCTCTCCCGAACTTACCCTACAAGACAAAGTTGAACATACACAATTTTACCATGTACAATTTGGCCTCCAAAGATGTTCAGTGTTTTTGGTTTGACGAAACAAGTGCTGAACTTGTAGCCTCGGTTTTTGCTAGTTGCGTGATAGACACTTTAAAGACACAGTTTGCTACAAACCCAAAGCCAATAGTTCTTTGGTCAGACGGTTGTCCCCCTCAAAATAAAAATGCGGGTTTCGCCAATGCTCTGCTGCACTTTGCAGTTGCAAATAAAACTACAATTGAACAAAAGTTTAAGTTAAAAGGGCACACTCAGATGGAGTGTGACTCGGTTCACAGCACAATTGAAACTGCCCTGAAGGATGTGCCAATATACCTGCCAAGCCAATATAGTCAAGCAGCATTGAAGGCAAGGCAAATCCCCTTTCCGTACCAATCAAAATACCTGAGCTATTCTTTTTTCAAAGACTTCTCAAAACAGAACACCTTGATTTATGATTCAATTAGGCCGGGCAGTAGAAAAGGAGACCCGACTGTTTATGACATTGTTGCTATAAAATACAATCCTAACGGGAAGATTGAAACGAAGTTGAACTTCAAATCAAACTATCAAGAGTTGCCAAGACGGCCTAGATCAGTCAACTTCACCAATGAGTTCTTGCCTTTGTACCGAAACAAACTTCCAATCAAAACGTCAAAGTTCAAACATCTTCAAGAACTGAAGTGTGTTATTCCAGAAGATTGTCATCCGTTTTACGACTCATTACCTCATACAGCCTGAGTGGAAGTTATTCAAGTAGGCCTAGTGGAGTTGCTCAAACTTGGAAAAGACTGAACTATGTACCTAACATTTTAGTGTTCTAATGGATCTCAGGGTACGATATTTGTATCTGTTTATATATAGCCATACAAATTAATAATTTTTACGATTTACATACAGTAGTTCACTCATATTTTTTACAATAATAATAAACACAACTGTTCCTACCAATCTGTGTCAATGTTTTACCGTTTGTAAATACCGCCTATATGGTTATCTTATTACATAAATTGAAAGCTAATACCGCCTAAGTGCAAATAACAATACCACTTATCTACAAACACGAAAAAAATACATGGCAATACCGCCTAAGTGCTTTAATAAATTTACGAAAGGCAAATATTGTATCAAATATATTATAAACCATCAACAACATGGTTCATTAGTTTGTTCAAAATAAATGCAAGGGTTTATACTCATCAGTAATCAAAATAATCAGTTTTTTGTGGCTCCTGTAAAGTTACCCAAACTGTAGATAGGCGGTATTGTTTATTCGCCGACGAAATTGTAGTCTCCATTATAAAGCAATGCATGTATTTTAATACAACATGCTGTAACAATTGGCTGAAATTTTTCAATATTTAAACTTTTCTTGTAATTATGGGGAGGCCTATCTTTATATATAATTCTGTAAGCAAAAGTTTTAATAATTTATTTTATAATTTGTACGTTATAAATCTGAATTAAAATATTCAGAAAAATAGAAAAATAGTGCACATTTCCAATAACGAGTCAGGCTACTAGCAAAATTAAACTTTTTTGGCTATAGAAAGTTTGGGAAAATCATCTTTTTTGGGCCAGGGAAAGTCAGGGAAATCATTAACTAAATAAAAGTGGGAACCATGTAAATGAAAAACATTATTTTGAATTTTAATAATCAGATAAATATGAAAACATACTTAATCGCCTTTCCTTTCAAAAACCCGGGTCTGGTACTTTTTACCTTCATCATCACCAGTGATGTGCCCTACTTTATTCTTGCTTTCTTCAATTTTCTGGCGAAGATCATCAAATTTCCTGTGATTTTTTGTTGGGGGAGAGTCATGCCTGACCCTCCATCCACCATTGCGTTTTCCATGATGTTCATGTTTTGGTCTGTTATGGTTATTCCCACCCCGCTGTCGGAGGGAGGACCTGTTTTTGCTAATAATTCTTATTGCTGCGTCTAAAGAGTTATTTTCCATGATGTTCATGTTTTGGTCTGTTGTGGTTATTCCCACCCCGCTGTCGGAGGGAGGACCTGTTTTTGCTAATAATTCTTATTGCTGCGTCTATAGAGTTATTTTCCATGATGTTCATGTTTTGGTCTGTTATGGTTATTCCCACCCCGCTGTCGGAGGGAGGACCTGTTTTTGGTAATAATTCTTATTGCTGCGTCTAAAGAGTTATTTTCCATGATGTTCATGTTTTGGTCTGTTGTGGTTATTCCCACCCCGCTGTCGGAGGGAGGACCTGTTTTTGCTAATAATTCTTATTGCTGCGTCTATAGAGTTATTTTCCATGATGTTCATGTTTTGGTCTGTTATGGTTATTCCCACCCCGCTGTCGGAGGGAGGACCTGTTTTTGCTAATAATTCTTATTGCTGCGTCTAAAGAGTTATTTTCCATGATGTTCATGTTTTGGTCTGTTGTGGTTATTCCCACCCCGCTGTCGGAGGGAGGACCTGTTTTTGCTAATAATTCTTATTGCTGCGTCTAAAGAGTTATTTTCCATGATGTTCATGTTTTGGTCTGTTGTGGTTATTCCCACCCCGCTGTCGGAGGGAGGACCTGTTTTTGGTAATAATTCTTATTGCTGCGTCTAAAGAGTTATTGTTGTTGTCTGAAATCATATTAATTAATATGTTAATTAATATATTTAATTATATAATATGTTTAATATATTTATTAATATATTTACTCTTACACTGTAATTATATACAAGTGGGTAAAGCCTCTCTCATTGGGCCTGATAATGATTGGTGACTGGTCGATCGACTTGTACCACCTTTTATATATGTTTATTGATTTGAATTGTATGTAAGTACAGTGTAAGAGTAAATATATTTTGATGTGTTATACGAATTTTTTATTTACATCCTGTAGTTATAATAACATGTACAATACTAATAAAGATGCTGTTTAAAATTGATAAAAAATACAATGATACTTATTATCCTAACTCTGAGATTTTTTTAGGCTCAGATTGAAACTCATCAATAATTATAATAAAATAGTTACAAGATTTACCTAATTTGTAAAGGCAGTTTAATTCCTTCTAAAAGTCTTCTCCCAAAATTATTATAACAGTATTAGTATTTTTAAATCCCTTTTTCCGTTATAAGTAGGGTATATTGGACACTCCGAGGCCAGGAGGAGTCAGGAGGAGCACCCCCCCCCCCGAGCCCCCCCCCCGAAGTCTCGTCTGTGACACTTTGCGAATTTTTTTTTTGCGAATTTTTTTTGCGAATTTTTTTTTTGCGAATTTTTTTTTGTTGCGAATACTAACCTAACCTAACCTAACCTAACCTAACCTAACCTAACGTAACGTAACCTAACCTAACCTAACCTAACCTAACGTAACCTAACCTAACCTAACCTAACCTAACCTAACCTATCCTAACCTAACCTCGGATCAGATTTCTGATTGCAGATTCTTGTTCGTCTAGTCGAGCCGAGAAATTTGAGTACCCACAACGTACATTTGGACGATGTAGGGGGGGGGGGGCTATCTCGGTTACCATAAGTCGGATTTGAATTCTGATTGCAGATTCTTGTTCGTCTAGTCGAGACGAGAAATTTGAGTACCCACAACGTACATTTGGACGATGTAGGGGGGGGCTATCTCGGTTACCATAAGTCGGATTTGAATTCTGATTGCAGATTCTTGTTCGTCTAGTCGAGCCGAGAAATTTGCATACCCACAAGGTACATTTGGACGATGTAGGGGGGGGGCTATCTCAGTTACCATAAGTCGGATTTGAATTCTGATTGCAGATTCTTGTTCGTCTAATCGAGCCGAGAAATTTGCATACCCACAAGGTACATTTGGACGATGTAGGGGGGGAGGGGGGGGGCTATCTCGGTTACCATAAGTCGGATTTGAATTCTGATTGCAGATTCTTGTTCGTCTAGTCGAGCCGAGAAATTTGCATACCCACAAGGTACAGTTGGACGATGTAGGGGGGGGCTATCTCGGTTACCTTAAGTCGGATTTGAATTCTGTTTGCAGATTCTTGTTCGTCTAGTCGAGCCGAGTCATTTGAGTACCCACATCGTACACTTTGGATGATGTTTACAAAAAAGGGGCCCGCACCACACTTTTGACCTTTTTTTTGCATTTTTGGAATCTCCTCGTCAAGCCGAGTATTCTCAGTACCCACATGACATACTTTGGATAATTAATACAAGAGTTGATCAGGGTAACGCTACAACCAACAGAGCTAGCCCATCAGCGCTTGCGGTCAATTGAACTACCAGTGAATGCAAATTTTGAGGAGAATATAATTGCAAAGCTTTGAACATATACTGCAAAGGGGGGTGTATCGATACACCCCCCTTCAAGTACTCTGCACCGAGGCAGACGTTCACACAACCGACTGACGCGTCCAGTCTACTGTCTGGGAATGCGGATGTTGTAATTTTATACCTCGACTGGAGGGTGCAGGTGTTCACACAAAAAACCGACAAGTCGAGACCTGTCTGGGAATGCGGATGCTGTAATTTGATACCTCGGCGGGAAGACGGCTGACCCTTCTAGGAACCCATAATAGACCGCTCATATCGAGTTCCATTAGAGCAGGGTGGTCTTTATCCAAGACAGCGGTTGAGAGTTTTTGCCCCGACCTTCTCCGAAATCCATTAGTGGGGAGAGTCACCCACATCACCAGCCCTCCTTCAGTTCAGTTCGAGAGTTCAGTGCGTGAAGACGTGTTAGTCCGATCCTGTTCCGTTCTACGCGATTTGTGTTAGTTGTTGATTGTCATCATTTGCGATTTGCGTAAAGCACCTTTGAACTATTTAAAACGTACGTGTTGTGCTGTATTGTTTGTGATTATCAAAACTTATAATCCATATTAAAGATGAACGCCACACACGTTTGTACCATTTGTGGTTGTATTTTCGTGCGTAGAAACAATTTGGTGCAACACCACATCAGATTCCACGGCTTGAGACCACAACTACTACCACTAACACCAACGCAGCAAGGTACGTTTTTTTGCGTTGCATTATTGTTTTAATCAGACCTAAATGTTAGTAATATAGGAATACGCTATGCAATATAACCGCAGAGTGATACAATTATAATTATTTAACTAGGTACATGAAGAAGAATGAGACCGTGACAACTGGTGTACTATTGATTTAATTGCTAGGGGGGAGATTTTCGCTCCCCCTAAAACATAATGCTTCTTTAGGGTTGGAGCAGCTCAATATTGCAGCTACATCCTTAGCTGTGAACCCAGGTTCATCAATGTAGACACACAGTACAGAAGATTACATTCCCTGTTTCAAAATTAATATTTTGATTTAACAAACTTAACTTTGAAATGTGATTCTCGAGAGAGGGGAATTTGTATCTTTAGTTATCCTAATCTGTTTTTTGTTTTTATTTTCAGATGAAGGTCCGGGTCCTGGCCACCACACCTGCCATGAATGCGGTCGCCGTTTCCGTCGTGAAGGAAACCTGCGTCAACATGTGGATTCGACCCACAGCAGAGTCCGCAGGTTCATATGCGGCACATGCGGCGCCGAATTCAAGAGAGAAGACAACCTGCATCGACACACCATGCAATTTCACGGCAATGGTCAAGAACGAAGATTCCCTTGCGCATACTGCGGTCAGGAGTTCAACCAGCTGTTAAACAAGGACCATCATGAGCGGTTCTCTTGCCCGATCATGAAGGACCTGATCCTGAACCGAGTGGCTATGATACAGGACGAACCCCAGCCAGGACCCAGCACGGAGCCACAACCTGGAACGAGCACACACCCGCAACCCGATGATGTTGAGATGACTGGAGCAGGACAGTCAAGCCCCGTATTCTCACTCATTCAACGGGGTTTTCGCAACCGCCTCCTAACCTACCGTCTGCAGCGGCCGATGGAGAATCTCGTCACAATCGGAGAAGTGATGGCGTTGTTGATTGTGAGCCTTACGGAGTTGCTTGAGAACACCTTGGCGAAACACCGCAGCATTAAGGTCAACTTGAAGCTGGAGTGTGAGTTCAAAAATGTGCACAACAACACCTGCCTGCGCAACTTCAAGACGAAGATGACTCCGCTGACGACGACCTCGGACCTGAACCATTACATTTCAACAGCTTTTGCGAAGCTTATCAGAGAGAAGGCTGAGTGTGATCATATCGGCTCCGGGTGGACATACCTTCGCGTTCGTGATTTGGAGGTCGGCATCAACGAATACACTCCTCTAGGTGAAGATGGTCGAGCTTGGCTCCCACTGCCTATGTCTCTGGAGAACACCCAAGCAGTCGTCAACGTATCGAACGCCGATGAGCGGTGTTTTATGTATGCAGTCCTGGGAAAGTTTGTTCAAGATCACCCTAAAAGACCGGCATCGTACACCGACGACATCATCGCCCGATACGATTGGACCGGCCTTCAATTCCCCGTTGCTCTGAAGAGTATCAAGACGTTTGAGCGGACAAACAACATCAGCATCAACGTCTATGGTATTGATCACACGTGCGTGGGTCAGAAACCTGACGGACGACCAAAGTATCAGGACACCGTCTTCCCCTTGAAGATTTGTAGGCAGGAGCGTGAAGAACATTGCGACCTTTTGTACGTGACAACGGACGGTGATAGTCACTACGCCTACATCAAAGACCTTGGTCGACTGATCCGTCCCCAGCTTACAGCACATATGGGTAGGATATTCATCTGTAAGCGGTGCTTCGCGCACTTTGACAACCGTCCGAACAAGCTCGGTCTAACGGGTGCACAGCGTCTGGAGGAGCATAGGCGATACTGCTCCGCTTCAGCCCCTATTCGCATGGATACGCCGAAGAAGACAGAAATCAAATTCAGCCATCCAGAGTTCACCCGACGCGAGCGTTTCACCATCTACGCGGACTTTGAGTGTGCTCTACTGCCGACCGCGGAGATCGATGAACAAGTGGATGAACCGCACGTAGGAGTAGCCACCCACATCCACATCCCATACGCCTTTGCGTACCAGATCATCGACTCGTACGGACTTGAGGAGTTTGAGCCTCGAGTCTACTTCGGGGATGATGCGTCAAAGACATTTATGGAGATGTTGAAAACTGATGTTGAGCGATTGTGGAACTTCCTGTACGAAGCAAGAAATCTGCGCCCTGTCCTGACCCCAGCGGAAACGATGCAGTACAACTCGACAGCGAATTGCTACCTCTGCGGATCGACATTTTCAAGCGAAGACCCAAAGGTTCGTGATCACAACCACGCGCCGCCCTACGAGTTCCGTGGCTTTGCGCACAGATCATGTAACCTACGCTACAGGGAGCAGCGAGTAGTCAACTGCTACTTCCACAACCTCTCCAACTACGACGCTCACTTCATAGTGCGGGAGTTGGCGGTCGACCCTGGTGATGTTGAGGTGTTGGCTCACACGGAAGAGCGGTACATCGCTTTCACGAAGCGGTTCCTGTTCGACCGAGCAGCGGCACCGGTTGGGATGCAAGGGCGTGGAAAAAGACAGCCAGGATTCAGAGTCAGGTTCCTCGACACCTACAGGTTCCTGGCTTTGAGCCTCGCCAGCCTCGCAGCCGCACTTCCACCAGCTCAACTCTTGGAGACGAGGAAGAGATTCCCCGAAGACCACCTCTTCGATCTAGTCCGTAGGAAAGGCGTGTTCCCGTGCAACTTTGTAACGTCGAACGCCGTATTGGAAGATACTACGGAACTGCCTCTGCAGCGAGATTTCCACAACGACCTGACCCTGGAGGACATCACGGATGCAGACTACGAGCATGCTCGCAACGTGTGGGAAACCTTCGGTTGTAGGAACCTCAAGGACTACGCCGAGAAGTACCTGCGCTGTGACATTGCGCTGTTGACTGACGTTTTTGAACGCTTCAGGGACACGTCGATGGCTGAATACGAACTAGACCCTGCGCACTACTACACCCTACCGTCATACGCCTGGGATGTTATGTTAAGGACCTGTCGAGTGGAGCTTGATACGATACAGGACTTTGATATGTACCTCTTCTTCGAGCAAGGCATCAGAGGAGGTATTTCCCAGGCGATCACCAGACACGCCAAGGCCAACCATGATGGATGTCGCCCTGAAGATCGACGACCTGAAGAGCCAACGAATCACCTGCTATACTTGGACGCCAACAACCTTTACGGTTGGGCCATGTCCCAGTGTCTTCCACAGGGAGACTTCCAATGGCTCAGCCGCGAGGAGATCGCGTCCCTGGGTATTGCATCGTTGGACCCCGAAGGACCCACCGGCTATGTCTTGGAAGTTGACCTTCGCTACCCCGCCCACCTGCACGACCTTCACAAGGATCTCCCGTACTGCTGCGAGACCAAACGTCCGCCAGGAGGGAAATTCAAGAAGCTCGTTACGACTCTGGATGACAAGAAGAACTACATCTGTCATTACAGAATCTTGCAACAGGCGCTGGAAAACGGACTGGAGCTTGTGAACGTGCATCGCGTCATCTCGTTCCGTCAGTCTCGGTGGTTGGAGAGCTACATCCTAATGAACACCGAACTGAGGAAGAAGGCCAAGACCAAGTTTGAGCAAGACTTTTTTAAGCTTATGAACAATGCGGTCTTCGGCAAGACGATCGAGAATGTTCGCAAGCGAATGAACGCTAAACTGGTGTGTACGCCGGAGATGTTTAGGAAGTACGTGGCCAAGTCAAACTTCCTGGACCGAACCTACTTCAACGATGACGTCGCCATTGTACACATGTCGAAAGTCAATATAGTCCTGGACAAACCGCTCTACGTCGGAATGTGTGTCCTCGATCTGAGCAAGTGGCTCATGTACGACTTCCTTCGGAAGATGAAGAACCGCTACGGTGATCGTCTGAAGGTTGACTACATGGACACTGACAGCTTCGTGTTCGACATCCAGACTGAAGATGTTTATAAGGACATGATGGAGCATCTGGACGATTTCGACACCAGTGCGTACCCCCGAAACCATCCCTGCTACAGCCCCATAAACGCCAAAGTCATCGGAAAGTTTAAGGATGAGTGCAACGGTCTTCCTCTGCTCGAGTACCTCGGTCTTCGCTCGAAACTATACTTCATGGATATAGTCGAGTTCGAGGAGAGGACTGAAGATGACGAGTTGCAGGTCATGACGGTGAAGCGCGCCAAGGGAGTCGCTAGATGTGTTGTAAAACACAATTTAACCTCTGACGACTATCGGGAATGTCTTTTCAATGGCGTGTTGAAGAGAACCATCAACACCAGGTTCCAGTCCCGAAACCACCGCGTCTTCACAGTCCAAGTCGACAAGCTATCCTTGAGCTGTAACGATGATAAACGTTACATCCTTCCGGACGGAGTAAACACACTGCCTTGGGGGCATATTGACGTGCCACCTCAGCCCGAAGACATCCCTCAAGACGATGAAGAGGCGGAGGATGAGGAGCGTTGAGTGGTTGTGTCATATTACCAAAGACCCTGACTTGTATATTATTTTGAAAAATCTAGTCATTAGTTTGTATCGAGTCTTGTAAAACTTAGAAATGTGCTCCTTTTTTTTGTTCTAGTCGTTAGTTTGTGTCGAGTCTCGTTTTTGCTAGTCAATCTCAAATGTTCAGGAGCACATACTCGATGTAAAATATATATATAAGGTGTGTAAATAAATAGCCAAATTGTCGTATATACATTTGTCTTTTTTTCTCCCCTCACATAGTCTTAAGATACTAAAGTAAAAAAAAATATTATTCAGGAATATGTTAATTCATATAAACCAGGTTCAGATATGAATGTTACTTTACAATCATTGTATGATAGGTATGTCCAAAATTGGGTCAGACCTAGTGTTTTCACCAACACGCATTAGTAGGACTTTTCCACCTGGGTTAGAGTAATTGAAGGGGGGTGTATCGATACACCCCCCTTTGCAGTATGTGTTCAAAGCATTACATTAATCTTTTACCTCAAAATTTGCATTCAATATCTGTTTTGCTCGTTCAATATGTGTCTGTCTGACTAATTGCTAAAAGTAATTACTAAAGGAGGCGAGGATGGGAAATAATGAGAATATTTCTTTTTTTTTATTCTGAGTACACAACTAGTTTATTGATAAAAATGCAAAATTTCAAAATTCAATTGGTATACATTTGTGCAAAGAGTCTTCTGATCAGTGCGTCGTTGTGGCCGACAGAAGAGTGTTCAAAGAGCTGTACAAAGTCCTTCATCTTCATGCCGTAGTGGGTGCGGCAGTACAGGAATACAAGGCAGTATTGACCGCAGACCAGAGTGTTGTCACTTTGAAGGCGATGTTCGTTGTACAGGTAGCGACGAGCGTTGCGTCTCAGGAATCCTTGGTAGAATTGAAGATGTGGCGGTTGACCGTAGCTGTCAAAGAATTCAATTATTCCTCCTCCTTTGTTAAGGTAGAAAGCGACCCAGTGAGTGCCGTCTTCATTGTGTGGATCAGTGTTCACAATCATAGCAGTAGATGGTGAAATATAATGGGGCAATTGATCCGCAGCGTAGACACCAACATTCTGTACGGGCAGTTTAGCCATACACTTTTGTATCTCTAAGGTATTCATTCTACTGTGTCGACGCCACAGTCAGTAGTAGAAGGAGTAGTGCTAGTAGCAAAACAAAAGCAGGAACTGGTATCACTCTCACCATCGTCAGCGTAATCATCAGCGTCAGCGATATTTGTACTTAGATGTAACCAACTGCGTAATGTGATGCAATTGGCTAGAGCGCATCGTGTGTGAGCTGTTCTGTGGTGGCGAAATCGCACTGCGTTTGTTGATAGTAGACTGTTGATTGACGATAGTGATCCGCAGCCAATATCGTTGATATCCATGACATTAGTAGTACAGTGATCCGTGATGAAATTGTATCGTACAAACTCTTTTTTCTCAGCACCTTTGACGTAGACAATCGGTCGTTTGGCGATACATGCACGTAACTTTTCCTCTAACACATGATACCAGATATCACCTTGGTCCCATTCTAATCCGTGACAGTGTTTTGTGAGCCAATAGCTTTCACGCAGTTTCTCTTGTGATAGGAAATCTCGACTGAATGGTGATTTGGCGATATGATGCATTAGCAGTGTTCCACTGACCAATTCCAAAACGCACACTTCCTTCAGAATGTAGTCATTTGCGTTGTCCTTGAAACATTGAAAATCCACAATAATTGGAGATGCGGAATTTTTACGCGGTACTCTGCATAAACGATCCATCTTGTGCGAATGTTGGTTGTAGACTGAGGAGGAGGACGATGACGCCGCCGCCGACGATCTAACCACCAAAGTCCGCAGACACGTTGCGATGACGATCGATTTCTATGACGTTGTCAAACTCTGCGTATACCAGACAGTTGACAGTCTCTGTGAGCCCCGTGTCGAAAGCAATCTCCATACGCACACTGCCGTTGCGCACTAGGTTCCAATGAGTCGTGTCGCTTGCTGACATATCAGGTGTTAGATCGAATGCCATCAGACAGTATCCATCGTCGTAATCGTCTCTATTTATGAGATTACCAGCATCGCTAAAGTGTATGCCGGAGCCTGAAAACAGACTGTGAAACGCCATCACGTATTTTCCCTTGCCGGTTTCGTAGTGTGGTTGTAGCGGTTTGGACGGCACTTGTTCACCGTCCACGTACAGCGAGAAGTAGTTGGTTTTGAAATTTTGAAAGTTAAATGGATTCTTTTTTAAATCGCCATTATAAGCGGCGTTGGTGACCAGTCCGACAATGATTCGTTTCGGCACTTGACCTAGAAACACATTGTCCAAAGTTTTGCTCCTCACTCCAAACGGTAGTGTGAATGTTTTCAATTCCACTCTGGTGATTGGGTATTTAGCTGTGCCGGTCTGAAGCGTCTTGCTGTGCGCCAACAGTACAGTGGGGCTAACTTTACACCTTCGTATCCAGAGATTCGCATCAACAATGTGCACCTTGTAGTCACCATCATCCGACATAATGGAGAAGGAATCTTTTGATCGGATCAGTTTAAAACGCAGTTCCACACCGTTCAACAGGAACTTGTTCTGATTACACATGTCCACATGTAGGCGACCGAGCATATCGATTTCACGACTTTTATTTGTCATTTTTCGTCTCGCCTTTAGTCCATCGTTATCGTCCAGAGTATTGTCCATATAGCCGGCATCGTCCGCGTTCCACAATCCACATGTTAAATGTGATTTCCTAGCATCATAGCCGTAATTCAGCAATGTTTCAATATACGCTCGATATGCATAAGTGTTGTTTTGTGGTGTGACCAGTTTCTGATTCATACTCATATCGACTTGACTGAATAACGTGTGCAGCCAATTGTTGACTGGGCCAATTTTGTTCGATTCATCGGCATCTGCGATTGCCGCTCCTGTCGACTTGACAATAGACGCTGTAACTTCCAACATTGTTTGCGAAAGATCGGTGTATTCTTCGCCGTTGCCGGGCACAACAAACTCGATGGGCGAATCATCAGTCAGTGTGGAGATTGGTTTGTACTGAATCCATTTGCCGCTCTCGATACTGGTCTGCGTCGGCGGTAGGGAGAATAAGTCCAATTCCGTCTTGACGCATTCACACGACTTTTGATGTAGAAACGACATTGCTAGCGTGTGTGTTAATTGAATATATCACGTACGGAAGTTCTCCTCACTGCTTTCCTCGTCTTCTTCCTAACTGTCCTTCTCTTCTTGCTGCTGCTCTTGCCCTTCTTCTTGGATGACGACGACGACGACCTTCCTCGAAGGAGTTTCGTCAAAGACTGCGGTGTGACACGACGGCCGCCGAACATGGCGCGCTTCGCGTTCCTCTTACGCGAGAGTCTCGCGTTAGTCTTTCGCGCAGGAGTAGCGCGTCGGTGTTTCGCGGTATTCTTTCGCGTTACGCGACGGTGTTTCGCGCGAGAGCCGCCGCCGCCACTTAGCACACGTTGAAGTTTGCCGTCCGCCCTGCGTTTTAGCGAGTCTGTAAACTGGCTGAAATGATCTCTAGCGGCTTCTTTGGGATCCCGCTGGTGCATGGCCATGTCGCCCAAGAATCCAACACCGGATTTCAACGCCTCTTTGGCCACAGCAGAGGCTCCCGACTTGAGCAGCGGTGTGATGGTGCGGAACATACCGCCTAGGAAACTGCCAATTCCATGTCCGCGCTGGTAGGGTGCACCGCGAAATACCCTATCGATACTGCCGCCGGTCTGCTGCAATTGTTGGTGACGGTAGTAAGCCAAGTAGGGATCGTTTGTATTCATAATTGCTGAGCTACTCTTTTGAAATGAAGCTTCACGTACGACGTCCCAAAGAGGAATGACGCTTTTTTACTAGCGTGATCCCTTAGGTCAATATCGATCGTTTCAAATTGTCCTTTCACAACTGGCGCATAATGAGGACTGATGAAATGCACAGTCTTATGCGCGCCGTGTGTGTAGTTATCTCTGTCAATGTTGATAATCTTCAAAAGCGGCGCTGTAGTGTCGCCAATCAGCTGCGGTTCAATCAGATCACAATACACGTACAAGTGTGTCGGCAGTCCCATAGTCAGATTTGGTGGCCATATCGCTGTGAGGTCATTTGTCAAAACGTTCTCGTACGGATCGAAACCCAACTGGAGAGACAGCGCTTCGGTGAAATGCACTTTGCTTATACCGTCCACCATTGTCGTGATCTTGACTCTGTCCTGCTCTTTGTCATACTCAAAGTACAAGTACTGGGTTACATCCTTTGCTTTATTGATCATTTTCAATAAATCGGTTATGTTCTTGTAATAACCGGGTTTCATCTTTAGCATAATGTGCTCGACGCTGAGTGTGACGGGCATACTAGGCAGAACGAGTTTATAGTCGAGCCAAATACACGATTCATCGTCCACAGTCATAAAGGAACATGGATAATGCGCTTCGACCAAAGCCATCTCCCACTCGCCATCGCCTTCTAATCGAATTTGTCTCGGCAGATGTGTAGTGTACTTAGACACTGTGTTTTTTGGAAAATAATCCTTTGAGCTGTTGCTGGGCAATGTCAAATAGAACTGGTTGCTATTAGGCATTTTGCAAATCTTGCGCTCCTACCCAAGAATTGAACTCGTCTCCGTAACCTGCCCACTTGACGAAATAACGCTTACTGCGACCACGACCCTTAGCGTCTAGTATTTCAGCAATCTTGAACAGATGGTCGTTGTATATTGTCACTTTTTGTAATTCGTATTCGTAAAACTGACCAGTCACTTGTTCACCGTTGAGATCCGACAAAGTGTACATTGGCAGAGGCATCAATGTGTTTACACGACGCACCACAAACACTTCTTTACTCCAATTAGTCTCGTAACCTTTTGCGAATGTACCCTTCTCCTTAGATATGCGCACTGTGGTGCCAACTGTCAGTTTTGCCTTAACACGACGCGGTATCTTACCGAACATGCGACGCCATACCTGATGCAATATTCGCTTATTGTCGACAGTCACATCCACTGGTCGTATTCTGTTGCCTAGACTCTTGTGAGCGCTGTTGTTGTATGCGCTAACCAGTTTGTCCATATGTGTTTTTGTAAGTCAAATATCGCCACATGCGTGTTTTCAAAGTGCGATTAACGCGTTCCACTACGGCCGCTTTAACATCTGGGTTTTGTGTAGTGACATAGATGATTCCGTATTGTTTGAATAACCTTTTCGTCTTGGCACCGGTGAATTCAGTACCTTTGTCGGTTTGTAAACAGCGAGGTGTATCGGTCGCTTCGGCAAATATCTCCTCGAAAGCGTTGGCCACTTCAGCTCCTTCTTTCCGCCTCAACGTCCGCACATACAGGTGTTTGCTAAACACGTCTATTACAGTCAGTAGGTAGTTGACGCCGTCGTTGTGTTTACTAAGACCACGCATATCGTTCAAGTCCGCTTGCCACAATTCAAATGGACCATACACTATGTAAGGATTGCGCGGGAAACGCTTGCGTGCCGGTTTGTGCAATGTGTAAGTGTCCTGTGTTTGTAACCATTCAATCACTTTGCGTTTTGAAACTGGTTTTGCAGTTCGCGCTAAAGGAGCTACACCGCCATACGACGAAGGTTCGATGGGATTGTAATACAAACGCTCCATAATGAAAACCTATCCTGTGTACGTTTCCCACTTGTCCAAATTTGTTCTATTTGAAAAATCAAACTGCTCTGCCGCTCGCACCGGTGTAGATGTTACACGTTTTCCTCTAGCCGATCGTAGTCGATTTACTAGCGGTGTTCTCAGTATTGATTCAGTTGATGTGTCTACTTCATCGTCTGATCCTTCTCCTCCTGTGAATGATGATCGATATTCGGCATTTATTTCCTTTAGTGCTCTTAGATTATTCATATAGTCCTTTGGCACGTTCATCGCTTTCAATGCGTTGAGCACTTCCCGCCATCCTGGCGGTATGTAATCACGCATACGCACCTTTACTATGCAATTTAAGATATCCACTAGATTTGAGTCTGGGATTTTTACACCGTTGATGTACACTGAATAGCCACTGTCCCAACTGATTAAGCTGCCGTCACGTTTCATGAAACGTAAAAGATTGCGGGCATCAGATCTGTAAGTTTTGGAAAACGTTTCCACAATCTCTTCCACTGGACCACCTTCCGCAGCGGGGTGCGCTCGTCGACTATGTTCAATCCCACCCGTCTCCACGATTGGTATGCTAATCGGTTGGCGTCTATTCTCTGCAATATGCAAGAAGCGATGTAACGCTTGTTTGTACAATTTCCACTTTTCACTATCGTCCATACGTTTGTTATTCAATATTTGTTGCATCTCCGCGTCGAGGCTGTTTTCACTGGATAGATTAGTCGGTCTGTTATCCGTAGCATTTGATTGCAGTCGATCAATCAACTCTTGCGGCACAACTACCATCTTCTTCGCATGTTCCATTTCTGTGCTAATGGCTAGCTACTTTTCTAAAGTGTAACTTCACGCACGACGTTACAAAGTGGAATGGCAAATGATTACCAATGTTATCTCTTAAGTCAATTTCCACACTGTCAAAAGATCTATTCATAACAGGCACATAGTGCGGATCAATAAATGATGTTGATTTATGCAATCCGTATACATAAGTAGACGTGGATATATTGAAAATTTTCAATAACGGTGCGACTGTATCGCCGACCATCTGCGGCTCGACTAAATCACAATACACGTACATGTGTGACGGTAAGCCAAGACGAATGTTGGGCGAACGGATGCTTTTGTTAACTGCATCACCTTCCAGCGTCAATTCATTCGGATCGAACCCCAATTGAAGCGCTAACGTTGGACTTAATGTAATTTTTCCAACATCAGTTCCCATCGATACTTCAATGAATTTGTTGTATGAGTTTTCAACGGTGAACTTTACACCAAAAGTAATCGCTAGTTCTTGTGAATTGATATGATCACACAATTCTTGAATATTTGCGTAATCACCAGTCTTCAATTTAATTCTGTGGTTTTGTTTTGGAGTAGCTGACACTACCGGTGTTACATCGGCAGTGCTGTCCATAACCCGCGCCAACGCTTCTATGTTCACTTTTGCTTCCTCTTGCGGTTGTATGCAAATGTCAATTGTTTCGTCATTACCGACAGATAGAAATGTCATTGGATAGTGCGCTTCCACAAGTGCAATTTCCCAGTCACCAGCGTCCAGTTGAATAGCTCTCGGCAAATGTGTTATATAATTTGCAACTGTATTTTTCGGATAATACTGCATCGAACTGTTGCTGGGCAGTGTCAAATAGAACTGATTGTTGATACCAGTCATTTTTATCTACTCAATGCTGCTTGTAGTACTGCGCTCAAAAGTAATGGTATAAAGATTCCACCGCCTTTTTGTATGAGATACTTTCGTTTCTTTGACCAGCCTTCGCCGCGTTTCACCAATCGACGTAGCGTCGCCTTGTGTTTGCTTAACTGACTTTTACTCTTCTTCGCCAGAGGAACGTTACCTCGCAACACGTTGTATGCGCACTCACACACTGAGCGAATGCGGCTCTTGTCACACACCTTTAACAGTGCCTTCCACTCCTTGGGTGTTGCGTGTATGAAAGCCGTAAGCAGAGCTGCGTCCTTCCGCAAGCACGACATGATTACTACTGATGGCGAAATTACCTTTTCTTTGGCAAGTACACATAGTTGGTAGAATCGTCTGGAAATATGCAACTTCGTATTCGCATATTTTCGTCTGTTGATTGTTTCAAGTCTATCAGTAGGTAGCCGTGTGGATTCCTAGTAGCGTCAGCGTACGCCTCCTCGATAAATTTCGGGCTGTCTGGATATATTTGTCTGGCAAAGTACCTAATCTGAACTCTATCTCTAGGATTCTTAAAACACACAATGTAATGCGCATTCAGTGAGATGTCCCTCTGCCCGCGTCCTTGATGAAACAAATTTTGTGTAATGAAAAACACACTAATGTTGCGATGATGGCAACCTTTTGTGAAAAGATCCACCACACGGTTGTCGGCCTCACGCATCATATCGTCTATAATCACAAGTATCGGCTCGTTACCAGAAAAATCCTCCAAGTTTGGTAGACCTTCTATGTGGTTAATGTTGACATTTTTCGAGTCACCACCACCACCACCACCACCACCACTACCATAATGCCAGTTTATACTGGTAAATGGCGTGTCACACATTTCTGTAATGTGTTTTATAAACTTTGACACAAACTGAGACTTGCCACAACCCGAAGGTCCCGCCACAATGGCTGAGAACGGATGTTTCCACATCAAGCCCATGATTACTACTGAGCTACTAAACACCTCACAGTTACCATACTCACACTCTAAAACTTACTACCAAAGGACATTTTTGGGGTTAAGTGAAATAAATAACACAGTGGTTATGTTCTGAACGTGACTATAAGTATTGACTACGAAAACTAATTTACAAAGGTATTAACATAATCTTCAAGTCTTGCTTTACATAAACTCCAACGGTGTGAATCTGCTATTGGAACCCCTCGGGCTGCGCTTCACCAAGCGAAGGCGTTCTCCAAACCCGCTGTTGTAGCGCTCGATGTCGGTGTTGCTCAGGGCCTCGTTGAAGCGCCTAGGCAGGTAGACTCGCAGAAAGAAGTCGTCCCCGACCTGCCCCTCCAGGATCACGATGATTGTCTCGCCAAAGGGTGTGGTGGCTCGCTCCATCGCAGTGATGAGATAGCCGCATTCCTCTCGGAGATCGGCTATCCTGGTGTAGAGCGGAGAGTCAGACTTGCAGTTGTTGAGGGTAGCTCTCAGGTCCGCGGTTGCTGCAGTGCCGTTCACGCCCGGAAACTCTAGCTTGAAAGTGCTGCTGCTCGACATCTCTAGTAGTAGTAGTTGGAGTAGGTCTATGTGAGGCGGCGGTCTGGTGGCGAATGATGCTCAATCGGGCGGGGCCCCGCCTTATAAACCCTCGCCGCCATTTTCTTCTACGTGGGTGGTCCGAAGGGTCGGGCGCAGGTGTTCACACAAAAAACCGACGCGTCGAGACCTGTCTGGGAATGCGGATGCTCTAGTTGAATGCCGGCGCCACTCGTTGTTTCTTCCTCACAGCTCGCTTCTTAGGCGTTGGCTGCGAAACTGCACTGTGTTGTGTAACAGTTTGAGTTAAGCCTGTAATTTTCTGTACTCCTGTTGATTTATAGATCCACATGTTTTCCACTTTATCAACTACTTGTTTGACATTTTGGTGCATATCACCATCTTTGTCCAAAAATAAACCGCACATGAACACCATATCTGTACCATCATACATTTCCATTTTCAATAAAATTTGTCCTTTGTTTCCCGGGTTTTGAACAGCAAACGTATTCCCATCGTCCATCCATGACACTATGGGACAATCATCTGTTGGTTTTGGTACCCATCCTGGTTTCTTGGTTTCCACTTCGAAGGGAGTTGGTCTCCTTCGTCTCTTGCAGGCAGTTGTCGGTTTTACAAATGACGACTGAGGTGATGCCAACGTCTGATCACTAGCATTATTGTTCATAACCTCAATCTCCTGAATAAACGATTTGATATAGTCGTCCGCAGAAGCGTAAGCGTCCATGTTCACGTCCTTACCGTGTGACTTCAACCGTACTACTGACTGGTGGTGCGTCTGCTCACCCTTGAAGTAAACTGTACGCACTCGCTGTCAGACAATATTTCTGTTTGGCGTTCGCTTTTATTCACCCGCTGAAGTCAACTGTTACGTTACGGTGACGATCGATCTCGATGACGTTGTCCAGTTCGGCGTACACTATACAGTTGACGGTCTCGGGCAACGCTTTGGAGAATCCAATTTCGATACGTAGATTACCGTTGCGCAGGAGATTCCAGTGACTCGACTCAGCCGCGGACATGTCCGGTGTCAAGTCGAACGCCATAAGACAATTACCGTACGGATAGTCACCTCTCTTGATCTCATTACCTGCGTCGGAGAACTGGATTCCGGTGCCGGTGACCAATGTGTAATAAGAGAGTATATATGTCTCACTGTTCAATGTGTAAACGGGCTGTAACGGTTTGGCCGGTACTTGTTCACCGTCCACGTACAATGCGAGATAATTCATATCGTAGTGTTGAAAGTTGTAAGGATTCTTCTTGAAATCTCCGTTGAACGCAAGATTACTGACCAGTCCAATTATCACACGTTTCGGTAACTGACCGAGAAATGCGCTGTCTAAAGCTTTACTCATTATACTGGAGGGTAGTGTGAAGGATTTCACTTCTACACGCGTGATCGGATACTTGGCCGTGCCGGTCTCGAGAGTTTTACTGTGCGCTAACAATACGCTCGGATTGATCTTACATCGACGTACGAAAAGACTAATCTCTTTAATTGTCACCTTGTAGGTAGTTAGCGTTTTGGACATTATACAAAATGAGTTTCTGGATCTGTTAAGTTGCAATCGCATCTCGACACCGTTCAACATGAATTTGTTCTGATTGCACAGATCGATGTGCAATCGACCGACCATATCGCAAACATCGCTTTCTTTCGTGTGATCGCGACGCTTTTTCAATCCCTCGTTCAATTCGTCACAATCGTCCATTTGTCCGGCCGAATCTTCAAAAAACAGCTCGCTAGTCAGGTGCGAATTCTTCGCACTACATCCGTAGTTCAGTAGGTTTTCCAAGTAGGCACGGAAAGCGTACGTGTTAGTTTGTGGGGACACCAGTTTATGATTGAGATAGAGATCCACTTGACTGAATATCGAGTGGAGCCAATTGTTCACCGGGCCCACCTCTTTAGCAGGTTGCCCACCGTCCGCTTTAGTGTCGTCCTGTTTCACAATAGCGGCTTTCACGTGTAATAACGTTTGCGTCAGGTCCGTGTACTCGTCACCGTGACCGGGTATTACAAACTCTATTGGCGAATCGTCCGTCAGCGATGAGACCGGTTTGTATTGAACCCATTTGCCACTCTCAATGCTGGTCTGTGTAGGCGGTAACGAAAACAAGTCCAGTTCAGTCTTCACACATTCACACGATTTCTGATGAATAAACGACATTGTTATCGAATTAATTGAAAATATCCCTAGTTCTCCGGCGTCGTTTCGTTACAGTTCTACGACGTTTGTCTAACGATGTTATCCTCTTTGTAATTGCTCTTCGTTTAAACTTTCCACCTACTTGCCCTCTTTATAGTTCTCCTTTGTCTTTGCATACGTCCGGTAGACGTCCGTCTTCGAAGAAGTCTATCGAGAGACTGTGGCGTGTCGCGACCCGCTTCTTATAACCACCACCGCTCAATACGCGCTCCAATTTCTCGTCCGCCTGGTGTTCCGTTTACTAGGGGGAGATTTTCGCTCCCCCTAACACATAATTGGTTAGGGGGAGATTTTTGCTCCCCCGTACTTCAGGAATTGTTGAAGACTAGATCAAGAATGAGACCGTGGGTGTTTGACAACTGGTGATTTATTGCTCGGAATTCGACGCGGGTGGTCTATAATTATGGGTTCCTAGAAGGGTCGACCGCCCTCCCGTCGAGGTATCAAATTACAGCTTCCGCATTCCCAGACAGGAGGGTGACGCGACGGTTATTTGTGTGAACGTCTGCGTCAAGCGCCAGCCTGTTGGGGTATCCAGTTACGGCAGCTGCATCCCAGACAAGACTGGACTCGTCGGTCGGTTGTGTGAACAGCTGCCTTGTTGTAGAGTACTTGAAGGGAATACTTGGTATCGATACACTCCCCTTCAAGTGCTCTAATCCAAAGCAATGCAATTATATTCTCCGAAAAATTTGCATTCACTGGTAGTTCAATTGTCCGCAGGCGCTGATGGGCTAGCTCTGTTGGTTGTAGAGTTACCCTGCTAAACTCTTGTATTACTTATCCAAAGTATGTCATGTGGGTACTGAGAATACTCGGCTTGACGAGGAGATTCCAAAAATGCAAAAACAAAAAAAAGGTCAAAAGTGCGGTGCGGGCCCCTTTTTTTTTTTGTAAACATCATCCAAAGTGTACGATGTGGGTACTCAAATGACTCGTCTTGACGAGGAGATTCCGAAAATGCAAAAAAACAAAAAAGGTCAAAATTGTGGTGCGGGCCCCTTTTTTGTAAACATCATCCAAAGTGTACGATGTGGGTACTCAAATGACTCGGCTTGACAAGACGAACAATAATCTGCAATCAGAATTCAGATCCGACCTATGATAAGCCAGATCGCTCTGAGGGTGGGGGGGGGGAGGGGGAGGGGGGGGAGGAGGAGGAGGAGGAGGAGGAGGAGGAGGAGGAGGAGGAGGAGGAGGAGGAGGAGGAGGAGGAGGAGGAGGAGGAGGAGGAGGAGGAGGAGGAGGAGGAGGAGGAGGAGGAGGAGGAGGAGGAGGAGGAGGAGGAGGAGGAGGAGGAGGAGGAGGAGGAGGAGGAGGAGGAGGAGGAGGAGGAGGAGGAGGAGGAGGAGGAGGAGGAGGAGGAGGAGGAGGAGGAGGAGGAGGAGGAGGAGGAGGAGGAGGAGGAGGAGGAGGAGGAGGAGGAGGAGGAGGAGGAGGAGGAGGAGGAGGAGGAGGAGGAGGAGGAGGAGGAGGAGGAGGAGGAGGAGGAGGAGGAGGAGGAGGAGGAGGAGGAGGAGGAGGAGGAGGAGGAGGAGGAGGAGGAGGAGGAGGAGGAGGAGGAGGAGGAGGAGGAGGAGGAGGAGGAGGAGGAGGAGGAGGAGGAGGAGGAGGAGGAGGAGGAGGAGGAGGAGGAGGAGGAGGAGGAGGAGGAGGAGGAGGAGGAGGAGGAGGAGGAGGAGGAGGAGGAGGAGGAGGAGGAGGAGGAGGAGGAGGAGGAGGAGGAGGAGGAGGAGGAGGAGGAGGAGGAGGAGGAGGAGGAGGAGGAGGAGGAGGAGGAGGAGGAGGAGGAGGAGGAGGAGGAGGAGGAGGAGGAGGAGGAGGAGGAGGAGGAGGAGGAGGAGGAGGAGGAGGAGGAGGAGGAGGAGGAGGAGGAGGAGGAGGAGGAGGAGGAGGAGGAGGAGGAGGAGGAGGAGGAGGAGGAGGAGGAGGAGGAGGAGGAGGAGGAGGAGGAGGAGGAGGAGGAGGAGGAGGAGGAGGAGGAGGAGGAGGAGGAGGAGGAGGAGGAGGAGGAGGAGGAGGAGGAGGAGGAGGAGGAGGAGGAGGAGGAGGAGGAGGAGGAGGAGGAGGAGGAGGAGGAGGAGGAGGAGGAGGAGGAGGAGGAGGAGGAGGAGGAGGAGGAGGAGGAGGAGGAGGAGGAGGAGGAGGAGGAGGAGGAGGAGGAGGAGGAGGAGGAGGAGGAGGAGGAGGAGGAGGAGGAGGAGGAGGAGGAGGAGGAGGAGGAGGAGGAGGAGGAGGAGGAGGAGGAGGAGGAGGAGGAGGAGGAGGAGGAGGAGGAGGAGGAGGAGGAGGAGGAGGAGGAGGAGGAGGAGGAGGAGGAGGAGGAGGAGGAGGAGGAGGAGGAGGACTCCTGACTCCTCCTGGCCTCGGAGTGTCCAATATACCCTACTGTTATATTCTTTTATACATCATAATACTAGGAGGACTACAATCAATGGACTTTTTACCATTATCTTGGGACTAAGCTCAAGAACCTGCCAGCAGGCAGAACCCATCCTGATTATATATATACTGAAATTCTCCACGTATTGTGTACAACAACCATTCTTGGATAATCAATGGTTTTAGTACCTACTGTAAATCTATGAAAACCGTGTGTAAACACGGTCTCCAGCAGACTTGTCGTCTTGCTGTGGGGGCTCCTCTGCCCCGATGGACGACATCACCTGATGCGGCGCAGGTACGTCGCTACCAGCCAGGGCAGTTGGAGGAGGTGGAGCAGCGGCTCCGCAACCTGATCGCCAACGGGGAGGTGGCGCTGATGTGACTCATATGCATCCCCCTCATATAGGTTTAACCATCATCCGTTATATAGTAAGTTTCACCATTTTCCATATAATATATCAATGTCCATCCTTCATTTAGGTTAAAAAAAATTTATCGTTAGATTTAAGTTTTATTAATAAATTAAACATTAACAAATAATAAAATAAAACAACAACAACAACTTTATGTAAGATTGTATACTAATCTGTCAAGTCCTTCATATAAAAAAATAAAAATACAGAACATTGATCAACCATTTATTTTTTTAAATACTCTAATCAGTAGATGTAACTTTTATTAACAAGGTGCGAGACAGAGAGCAATATTCCTATTGCCCAACGCTCGAGGTTACATTAGGTTAGTACTGGCTTGTACATCTGTATTATCAGTCACTACAACATGAGTATGGATTCGTTTATAGGGGTACTGTCGGACTAGTCTAGTTTAACACACTTAAATAATAAAGATATGAACTAAATAGGGATTTGGGTCGAGTGTAAACACGGTGTTTACTTTCTGAAAGGGCATTTAATTCTGAATTTGTATGTAAATATTTAAAATCAAGAAAGTCATATAAGTACTGGCTGTGGTGACCATCAATGAAAAAGCAATAGTTTAAATATATTAATTCTAGGATAAATCAATCAGATAAAAATAAATCTTTAAATAGCTAATAAAAAATAGGCATATATGTGTTGACACTATGGCAATGCCAATTAATCAATAACTAATCGAAACATATTATTTTTCCTAGAAAATTATTTATATCTTATTTGTATTTCTTCCTCCCTTATCTATTTAAAAGTATGGCTTGAGTTTATATTTCTATACAGCCACACTATTCCAGGGGTTTCCTTCAATTATTATATTATATTTATATTTATATAGTTTGTTTTTATAAAGAGAAGATAAAGCATGGGTCACACTAGGCTAATTGCCAGCGCTTTAGTAAGCACAAATGGAACTGGCGGGTCAAGGACAATATCGTTGTAATGTAACAGCTGATATTTTTACTAGTATGTTACATGGAGAAATGATCAGCTGGCCTAGTTAAACACTTGTCCTTGGCCCGCCAGTTCTATTGGTGTTTATTAAAGCATTGATTCTGAATAAAGAATAGAAGAACCGAGTTTATGGCCCACCTGTAACTTGGAAAATCCACCGTGAAACTAGTGCTACCATCTCAAAGGAGGCGCTGGCAACCAGTGTTTTCAATTTGCGGGATATTGGATCTTCCGCAGGATTAAAACGGGATGCGGAATAAAATCGTAAATATTACCGATATTGCTAGTTATAATGGGACAATTGACCTGGTTTGAGGTGTAAATATTTAATGACGGGTTTTGTATATGGTGTTAATTATTGTTATTTACTAAAACCTTATAAATTATATTAATAGTTATATATTTGTTTCATCCAAACCCATTTTTTTGCTCAGCCATTTGATTTGTTTCCCTAATTATTATTTCTCTCGTAACATAACAATATTTGCAGGTTAAGAAGATCATCTGTATATTTATTTTAACGATATTTTCAAGCTAAAGTAATAAACAAGATGCTTGAGGACATGGTCTCCCAATTATAACAAAGCTTGAGTATAAACATCAAATATTTAAAAAATGACAACAATTTCTAAACAATTGTCTACAAATATTATCTTGTTTACACCAACAAAATTATTTTA
This sequence comes from Allygus modestus, assembly GCA_963675035.1. Classification (NCBI taxonomy): domain Eukaryota; kingdom Metazoa; phylum Arthropoda; class Insecta; order Hemiptera; family Cicadellidae; genus Allygus; species Allygus modestus. The sequence goes on along the minus strand of OY776111.1, from coordinate 65,501,186 downwards.
ATCATGACTGTGGTAAACAACTTTCCTCTGAAATATTTAAACTTATTCGATATTTAAATTACTCACCCAAGGGGGGGGGGATTTCAGGGAACATCTGCAGCAGTGTTGTCATGTTATGGGTAAAGCTCTCTGCTTCTTTCGATAAGTTATCCTTAAGAGTTTTATACACTGACATCTGAAAAATAATGTTTACTTAAATCTTACTAAAATACATACGGTTCAATATGAGTATATATGTTTTTATATGTCCACAACTTTCAGTAAAAGGGACTAATATTTATAATTAGCCTATTAGCGAATTTTTATTTTTAACATTTTATTAAACAAAGTATTCTGTATTAAATTATTTTTATTTAAGAATTTAAAACATAGCACTGTGTATAACATCTTAATATTGTATAGGCTATATTAAGAATACAAATTCCAGGGTTTCCTATTTTAAATATTTATATTTTTACAAATTCGTAATAAATTTAAATATTATCATCATACCCTATCCTATTCTCTAATAAGAGTAAGATGTGCTTGCTTGCTTGCAACTCTGATCTCGAAAAACAATTTGAAACTTTCAAATGCTGTATTTAGGGGTGGATACAGACTATCGCTTTGTGGGGGGGGGGGGGTTATGAGTGAATAAAATATATAAATTTTCAAAATACCATAACCTTTACAGTAAAAAATAGGTAAAATACGTAAAGGTCTGTAACTTTTTTTTTAGGGGGGTCATGACCCTCCTGACCTCCCCCTATTCCGTGCCTAGTACCAACCGCCTCGGACCGTCCATTGTTCAGTGTGAGTGCAACAGTGGCAGCGTTAACAGTGGATACCAATTGAAGCTAGGTTTTATTGAGTATTATCTTATATAGTATACTTTTACATTTTTAAAACCTTGCGTCGACAGCGAATACCAATTGAAGCTAAGTTTTATTGAATATTATAATAATTTAGTATTCTTTTGCATATTTGAAACTTCGCTATTTTTGTATGGAACTTATTTTATCCGTTTTTTTTATTAAAACACTATTATTTTTATGTATTAAAACTCACTTTATTCGATATTTTTACTTTCGTCAAAAGACTGTTATTAGCTCTTCAACTTCACAGTCTAATTTTTATCATAAAAAAAAAACTTTTCTTATTATAGATAAATTTTTAATGATACAATGTAACACAGTAAAGTGCCTATTATCTGAAAAAAATAATTATAAGATCAAATATTTCATAACGTATTAAAATATGTTAATATAGGTAAAAAGATCACATCACTATGCTTTCAGCTACCCAGTTTCGGCTATCTGTAAAAAGAGAAAATTCCAAGTCAAACCTCTTAATTAGCCAAGATTATGTGTTTTCGCATGTAAAATCCAAGTTAAACCTTATAATCTGTAAAATTCCTTTGTAACTTCAAATTCAACTGCATTGATGTGCTTATGTGTGGGAAAAGTGACTTATTCCGGTAAACCTTGTCTTCAAATGTGCAGTTTTAACTTGCATTATGTAATGTCTGTTAGCTTAGTTTCAAAGTACCCATGACAAGAGTGCTATTTGGTGTGTTTTAAAACTTTTACATTAAAGATGAGTACAGTTTTAAGATGGATATTAACCAGTCTGTTAACAACCTGCGGGACATGAGGGATATTTTCAGATGTTGTCATTTAACTCACACATTTTGCTCTCCTGAACCCATGTTTGACCTCCAAAAACTTTTCCGTTGGGGCGCCCACCAAAACGGTGGGTGACGAATTTCTATGAAAATTATAAAACAGCGTAAAACACATCTAAATATAGGGGGTCTAACGAATCCCCTACCCCAACTCAGGCCCACATTACAACGTCCTAAGCCACGACTACCTTACAACGTCCTAATCTGGGACTACCTTACAACATCCTAATTGGTTGACTTATAAAGTCCGTCCGTCTGCTGTTGTTATCTCACAAAAAGCTCCACCTGTTGTTTAGTATGATTGTTGAGCTTTGCATGTTGATGATTGTTATATGAGGTATACGTTAGATTTTATCGGGCCCCAATCCGGGTCGCAACTTTTAAAGCTCCACCTGTTGTTTAATATGATTGCTGTGGTTTACAAGCGTATGATAATGATTGTTACGTGAGGTATATGTCAGATATTATCGGGCCCCAAATCGGGTCCCACCCTATTTCCTATCATGAAGGTAGAGGCGGCAAAACTTTTACCTGAGTCTTCATCATCAAAGTGTGACGCTTCAATCGCTTTCTTAACTTAGTCTTTCGTAGGGTGTTTAAGGTCTCTCACCTACAAATATATAATAATCCTCATCAACGCACGTCACGCACGTCGTCAGGTCGGGTCGCACCGTATAAATATTTCGGTTACCGAGCGTCACGGTATACCGAACATCATCGACGCACGTCACGCACGTCGTCAGGTCGGATCGCACCGTACAACGATTGCGGATACAGAGCGTCACGGTATACCGACCATCGTTGACGCACGTCAGCATCTTCAGACGCTTGGTAACCGCGATCGTTGTAGGCCTACGGTGTGATCCAATCTAATGAGGAAAGGGGGGTGTGGATTTCACTCACCCCTATTTTTAGTTGTGTTTTTACGCTGTTTTATATTTTTCATAGACAGTCGTCACCCACCGTTTTGGTGGGCTCCAACGGAAAAGTTGTTAGAGGTCAAACATGGGTTCTGGAGGGGAAAATGTGTGAGTTAAATGACAACATCTGAAAATATCCCTCATGTCCCGCAGGTTGTTAACAGACTAGTTAATATAAATCTTAAAACTGTACTCATCTTTAATGTAAAAGTTTTAAAACACACCAAATAGCACCCTTGTCATGGGTATTTTGAAACTATGCTATCAGACTTTACATAATGCAAGTTAAAACTGCACATTTGAAGACAAGGTTTACCGGATTAAGTCACTTTTCCCACACATAAGCATATAACTGCAGTTGAATTTGAAGTTCCAAAGGAATTTTACAGATTATAAGGTTTAACTTCGATTTTACAGGATATAATTTGATTTTACATGCGAAAACACATAATCTTGGCTAATTAAGAGGTTTGACTTGGAATTTTCTCTTTTACTAGGTAGCCGAAAATGGGTAGCTGAAAGCTTAGTGATGTGATTGTTTTACATATATGAACATATTTTAATATGTTATGAAATATCTGATCTCATAATAATTCTTTCACAAAATTGGCACTTTACTGTGTTAGATTGCATCATTAATAATGCATTTATAATAAGAAAAGTTGTTTTTTATACATCATTATTTAATGATAAAAATAAGACTGTGAAATAGAAAAGCTAATAACAGTCTTTTGATGAAATTAAAAATAACGAATAACGAATGTGTAGGCCACGTTCAGAAGCGGCTCGGGACTCGCCTTAGAAAATTGAAGCTTGCAAACAAAGGCATAAAACTAATTGATGGAAAAGGTTTGGGTGGCAAAGGTAGGCTTACTAAAGACAAGATCGATCAGCTCCAGCGATACTACGGATCAGCCATAAGGAATAACAAAACGTCGGTCAGTGACATGAAACGTGCTATCTGGGCTACATACTTCCATACAGCGTCAACTAATGAAGACCCCCAACACGGTCTTTGTCCTAAAGGAGAGGACTCCTGGTGTCGCTTTAATAGGGCCAGAGAGCTGAAAACTGATTATGACCACAAGAACTCTCTGCCAGAGCCTGTGATGTGGACCATAAAGCCAATATACATCGATCTCACAAACGACGATTTGTTGAAACGTTGTCTTCACGGCAGAACTCAAAACCCAAATGAGAGCTTCAATAGCTGCATTTGGGCAAGAGTAAGAAGAACAGGTTTTGTAGGACTTCAGACACTTAAGCTTGGTGTAAGTGATGCTGTGCTTTCTTTCAATGAAGGCTCAATCGCTAAGGCGAACGTTCTAGAAAGAATAGGCATAAAACCCGGGAAGTATACTCTTCAAACACTGAAAGCTATTGACAAAATCAGAATAATTAAGGCTGAAAGAGAAATACAAGAGTGTTATAAGAAGAACAGAGTAAGAAGGAGGTTCCAGAAAAGAAAGATAGAAGAGAGTGAAGACCAAGACTACTGCCCAGGAGGATTTTAAGTGAATAAAGGTTGGTTGCATTTAACATGTGTTTACCGTAACTTAAATTTTTAATACATAGGTACCATTATCTTAAAAACTAAATGAGCTAAGGTCTTGAATTTTTTTGTGGATGTTCAGTGAAGTATGTTCCTTAAAATACACTAACTATTTATATTATTATAAAGTGTTAAGATTTATTAAAAAAAGTTTCCAAATATAATATATTTAAAAAAAATTGTAATTTTCAAATTAATTTTTTTAATAGAAAAATTAATTTGTATTAACATATTTTTAGTGTATAATGTTACTTAATATGTCAGGATAGCTGTGTAAAAGTTGCATCATATGATCACCAATGGTTCTTTAGATTTATGTACCTAACTTAAACATTGATTCCCCATTTAAAATGCATTGCGGCGACCATGTGGCGCTCTCCCCTTAAACTTCAGGTTTTACATGCAAAGAATCTCTTAAAACTTTCCTCATAAAATAAACCCCATCATTAGTGATATTTTGTGGCCTTATAGTAAGTTCATATTGTAACTCATCGTTACTCAAATAATTTAAACTAGTTGTTGCCCGTCGATACTCGACGGATACATCTCCATTCGTGGTGAGTGGAGCGCTAGGCAGATGGTGCAAAACATGTATAAAATGTACTTTTTAAACTGCTATTTCCTTCCAATTATTTTTCTCGTAGCAAATTTTAAGAGGGAAAAAATGGATTTAACATCAGTGAAATTAAATAATATTTTAGACACATAATCTATTTTTTTGGGATATCAAGGTAAGACGGCAGTCAAAATTTTTAAATTTTTTTTTATTGATGTATTTTATAGACAAAATCTTCCTGAATAAGTAGGTACTAAACAATAAGGAATAAACAATTTATTTTTGCATTTTTCTACCATTTTACGTAACCCTTACACACTCGTTTACCTCCCCCCAGGCATAACGAAATCCCAACTTTGAAGGTAACTTTCTATAGTGCGCCGTTGAAAACTGTTCGGATTATTTCGTTTTCTTGTGGTTGGTATACCTGCATTAGTGTCAGAAAGAAGTCTTCTAATTGACTCAGCTGTGTCCATTGTTTACATTTCTGCTTTCTGAAGTAAACATTGACAAAATGTTGTGATATATTTAGTGACCTGTTTTTTCAGTGAGTTTACGTTTATTATTTTTCATGTCGTGATTTGAGTGACAAAATGCCTCGCCTAAAACATTTTGGTAAAAGGAAGTTTACAGGTAATATTAATACACGAGTGAACAATCAACAAAATGAAAGCTCAGGCTCAGGCCTAACTCCAACATTGTAACACCTAGGCCTATGCCTAGTATTGATGAGAACAGTCCAAGAACAAGCAGTTCATCTAAATCCAAACTAAAATATTTGACAATGGTTGTAAAAAACTGACTACATTAAAAGTGAAATGATGGAGGGTAACATAATAGTAGATTTACAAATACTTTCAAGTGAAATAATGAATTTTGTTTCATGTCGCAACTGCTCAGCGGAGAATACGATAAAACTCTATGAATCAACTGAGAAGAGGCAAGGAATAGTTTCTAGTTTAGTGTTAGTATGTACAGAATGTTTAGCTGAATCTTCACTTATGACCTCCAGAAGGACTAATACCAAGCATTATGATAATAACCTAAGGCTTCTTTATGGGCTTCGGAGTATCGGCAAAGGTCAGGCAGCTGGGGAAACTTTGCTCTCTGTCATTAACCTACCTCAACCCCCCACAAAATTGTATGAGTATAACTCTGTGATATTGAAAACCTTAGAGCAGGTGAGCAATGACTCAATGATGACTGCAGTAAGGGAAGCAATCACTGAAAATGATGGAAACAGTGACCTGAGCGTTGCCCTGGATGGAACCTGGCAGAAGCGAGGGTTCAGATCATTACACGGTGTCATCACTGTAACTAGCCTAGATACAGGAAAAGTGTTCGATGTAGAAACACTTAGTAAATACTGCCCACTTGCAAAAGCAAGCAAAAAACCCACCATAACTGCCAAAAAAATCATGTAGGTTCCAGTGGTTCCATGGAAGTTGCCGGGGTAAAAAAGATATTCGATAGGTCAACTTCTCGTGACATTCCGGTGCGGTACGTAAAATACTTGAGTGAAGGTGACAGTAAGGGGTTTGACAGTGTGGTTGAAAGTAACCCTTATGGTGATGATGTAGGAATTGAAAAGCTTGAGTGCATCAATCATGTTCAAAAATGAATGGGAACCCGATTGAGGAATTTACCCATAAAATTTGTATGTGAAGATGGAAAAAAACTTGGTGGACGTGGTAGGTTAACGGACAAAGTCATTGACAACCTGCAAGAGTATTATGGACTTGCAATCAGACAAAGCAAAACTCTCGATGAAATCAAGAACGTCTGCTGGGCAACATATTTTCACAAAATCTCCACCGATGCAGATCCTCAACATGGATTATGTCCGATAGACGCAGACTCATGGTGCAAGTACAATAGGGCAGCAGCCCGTGGCTTGCCTTGCCCTGAACATGATAACTCCATACCAACTGAGATCATGACTGCCATAAAGCCTATTTATACTGATTTATGTGCTCCCACTCTGTTGAAGAAGTGCCTCCATGCCCAAAACTGTAACGAGGCTTTCAACAACATCATTTGGTCACGGCTTCCAAAATCCGACTTTGTGAATTCACAGACAATACAAATTGGTGTCTTAGATGCAGTGTTGTGTTTTAATGATGGTGTTCTAGGAAAGGTTCGCGTACTTGAATCCCTTTGTGGGAAAGCTGGAACAAATTGTGGTGTGGGCCTGATGAAGCAAGATTCCACCAGGCTTCGAAAAGCGGAGTTAGCCTTCAAGGAACTGGAAAAAAGGGCAAGAAAAGAAAAAAAAACTGCCAAAAGAAGACTGCAAGATATAGAAGATGAGGAAGAGCCCACCTATGAAGCAGGACTTTTTTAAAGAACACTAAAGTGAGTGAAATATTAGTATTTTATTTCATGGGGCCATAGTCTCGGCTTATTTTCCTGTTTTCCGAAAATTGTAATTATTTGTACTTAGGTACACTTTTCTCCTACAATTCTAAACCGATTTCAATCAAATTTGGTATGTGGGTTCCTCATACTCTTTTAAGTAATAATGTGAGCCAGTTTCTATGGCAACCAAATATTCTTCATTTTATAAAATATTTTCAATCAAAAAATAATTTTTTTTTTCTATTTAAAAAATTTACAATTATTTTGTCTTTAATCCAAATAAGTTTTAGTCTCATATTTTGTAGTGTATAGTGCATAGAATATGTGGTCAAAGTTTCAACTTGATCGGTTAATATTTGCAAAAGTTATGTGTATTACCTAAAAAAGGCAATTTTAACATGGGCGGGATAGGGACTGCTGTCTTACAAATAGGGAAGAAAGGAGAAAAAACAGTTACCTTGCATAAGTAATCCAGTTGCCAACTACCATGTAAAACATTGTATTTTTCTGTTAAATAATAATTTAGTATTTCATAAACATAACAATTTAATTGTTAACTTAGGCCTAAACCTTAGTAGCCTAACGAAAGCGTTCTATTAGGTTCAAAAACATCAGAAATAAGTAGGCCTAAAACTATCAATTTGTATTGGATAAATGGTTTTAAAGCGTTCAAGACCTTTCGAGAATTTGCAAAGGCCTACAGATATTGTAATCTCTATAGTTGACCTGAAATAAATATCGGTATTATTAGTAAAACAGAGCTTAGTGACACCGTTTATAACCACTTTACAACAGGTTTGCCGGCGCCGGTTGGATTCGAACCCGGCTCGTCTGTTTTGTAGACCGGCGCGCTATCAACTGATCTTCGAAAGCTGACGTTTGAAGTGGCAAAGTAAAGCATTACGACGTGACATCGGAACAATTGACTGTATTTGTGAGTGGAATAAATCTATTTATTTCGATTATTTCCTTACACGCACAGGGTTGGACACACGTCGAATTAAAACCGGTGCAATAGTTCTTTATTATGCTCAAAAATGGTATTTAATATGGATGTAAACCATTTATTTAAACTGGCACTTTACAATTTTCCATTGTAGTAATCATTTATACCATTAATGTTATTGAAATCAGCTGTTTTACATAATTAAGTAATCCTAGGTATAGCACTAAACAATTTAACAATCAAAACTTATTTATTTTTTTAATTCACCGACTATAAAACTTTATAGTTTAAATAATATAAAACTGTATTATTTTGTCTTTCCATTTAAACGATAATACTTAATAATTGTATACGTTTTTAGGTACTGGCCATGATAAACCAAATGCTTCTTGAGCTCGTGTCTTTACATTCAGCTGATTGAAGGACTGTAAAGTAAAATCATTGCAAAGGTTTAGAAATGTAGATTTTTTTAAATTTAAGAAAGTAAGATAACGTAAAAGTAAATAAAACCTGCTAATATATAAAAGTTTAGCTCTTATTTTGTACTAAGTGCATGTAAATCGGATAAGTCTCAGATAAAGTCTGTGTAAGTCTCAGTCTGTGTAAAGCCAGTGTAAGTCTTAAATAAACTGTCCAAAGGATTGAAACAGTTGACTTTTCCCCCATGTTAAATCTCCATAAGAAAAGTTTATTTTTAATTTTTGACCCATTTAACGTAAATATTTTCAAAATACAAATAAAACCTGCTAATATAGGACCGAAAACCTTTGTTTTGGTACAACCCGCGTGTAAATCGGCCCAGTATAAGTCTCAGACGAACTGTCCAAAGGTCTTTTTCTTACGGCTTTAAATATATAGATTATATTTGGATGACATGTCGTTCACTTTTTGTTCCTCAAATATATATATAGCAGGTAATTTAGTATATAAATTTACTTTGAAAATATGCAGGAACTCTTGCATGTTTATTAAAAATAAACAGTTGTCTTTAATATATTACAGATCATATACCATAAAAAGTTTCAATAAATCATTTGGCTACGTTAATAGTACAGATAAACGGAATCATTGCTATTTAAGCAATTGCCAATACATTTTCCAACTAGGTTTAGTTTGATTTCAAAACTGGTATCTTGTAGAAAACCATGCTGTAAATTCGGTTATATTGAAGTCAGGCTAATTATTTTCTTGATAAGACAGTTCATGCTACAAATGCTTGGTTATCTTACGTAACCTTAATCTTGTTTTTGTTGTACCTGTAGTTTTTCGGTTATGTTGAAGTTTCTAGGTTCTATGCTCAGTAGCAACTATCAGCAGAGTTACGCAATTAAATGTCTACCCTTTTTATCAAGTCAATTATGGGTAACACTCTTTAATTTAGAAATAATTGCCCTGAACCTAGATTATAACCTTTTGTACCAGCAGGTGAATAACGTAACAGGTGGATAACGTATAAAATCAGATGTAGCATTTATTTACCATCCTTGGATTTATATAAAACAAAATACACTTGCAGCTACTTTACAAAATAATAAATCAGGTGAACCCACACCCATCTTATACTTTATATGCTTTGATCTTCATGATCTACGGCTTATTCATAGGCATGGTCATCTTATATATATACAAATCATGATATACATTTTGTTATTTTATAATCATACCTATGATTTATACAGTAGCATAGATTAAGAATACCACAACTAGATTCTCCACGGGATAGGGAACAGTGTGCTCGGTCTGCTTGTACGGCGAACTTGCTGGCCCACGTAGTTCTGTACGGTTAAGTTAGGGGCGCTAGAGGTCTCGCCGTTCAACACAAACACACTCTGACCGGGTAGCCGCTCACACACGCGCGTCCGCACGCCCCTCGCGCCCGCGCCAGCACACACAACACTCTCACCCAGCCGCTTACACACGCGCATTTGCACGCCCCACGCGCCGTGCCAGCTCACACACACAACACTCTCAACCAGCCGCTTACGCACGCACATCCGCACGCCCACGCCCCGCGCCGGCTGACTGAATCGCGATGTGAACCGAGAGCCCACTATGGTACTGAGATCAACGCAGCGTTGTCGGTAGTACGACATTTCAAAATTAAAAATATATACTATATACTATTATTTTGTATTGTAAACTGTTTTAATCAATGTAATAAAAGTGATTTTCAGAGTTAAATTTATTTTAACAATTTTAAAACATTAAACAATTATGACAATCCACCACCACAGAATATCTTTCCCACCTATTTTTAAACTTCTTGTAAATTCTGGATACTATTATTTTGTATTGTAAACTGTTTTAATCAATGTAATAAAAGTGATTTTCAGAGTGAAATTTATTTTAACAATTTTAAAGCATTAAACAATTATGACAATCCACCTCCACAGAATATCTTTCCCACCTATTTTTAAACTTCTTGTAAATTCTGGATACTATTATTTTGTATTGTAAACTGTTTTAATCAATGTAATAAAAGTGATTTTCAGAGTGAAATTTATGTTAACAATTTTAAAACATTAAACAATTATGACAATCCACCTCCACAGAATATCTTTCCCGCCTATTTTTAAACTTCTTGTAAATTCTGGATACTATTATTTTGTATTGTAAACTGTTTTAATAGATGTAATAAAAGTGATTTTCAGAGTGAAATTTATTTTAACAATTTTAAAACATTAAACAATTATGACATTCCACCTTCACAGAATATCTTTCCCATCTATTTTTAAACTTCTTGTAAATTCTGGATTTTCGTAATTTATACATTTTAATTTAGGGCCGTGATGGTAAATCTATTGTTCAATGGCAACACTCAAATTTAAAATTTGTTTTTCCAAAATGTTTGAAATTTGACGCTGATTATGGAAATGATAGTTTTCCCCGCGAAAAATCGTTATAACCTCAGATAATCGGAAAATCGGAGAATATTTGTTTCTTATAATACTGTCACGTGGGTATTCAAAATCTGCGGAATTCCACCCTGACTACGTACGTGCAATTATTTCTCCGATCGGACTATTACTAAACAAGCTACGGCCGTTAAAGCTGGAGCGCGCGGGGAAATGTAGAAAAACTGCCGCCACAGCCACAACAACAAATCAGCGCACTGCGGATTTAGGTTAGGTTAGGTTATGATAGTTGAATTAGTTATTTATCATAAACTAACCTAACCTAACTCCGCAGAGCGTTGTATGTCTAAACAACGTGCTGGCACATCGCAAAACACGGCCCCGAGCCCGGTCTGTGTTGAATACATTTTAAACCTTTATTGGCAAAATTTCTTGCTTATTGATAGTATGGTCGGCAAAACAGTTGCGCATTCGTAATCAGGGTAAAATTCCGCACAATTTGAAATCCCACATGACAGAACTGTAAAACAAATAATTGTACCGATTTTCCGTGGTTTTTATGACTATTCCGCGGAAAAACGTGTGATCGAAAAAGTAATAACGCGTTCGTTTTCAGGGTGAAATTCCACACATTTTGAACACCCATATGACAGTATTATAAAAACAAAGTTCTCTTCCGATTTTCGACGTTTTTCCAACTTTTCCGCGGAGAAAAAGTGTGACCGGGAAAATAATTGCATGAACGTGTTCATGGTGAAATTACGCACATTTTGAATACCCACATGACAATATTATAAGAAAAAAAATATTTTCCGATTTTCTGGGAGTTTAACAACTTTTCCGAAAAAAACTATCATTTCTATAATCAGCGTCAAATTTCCAACATTTTAGAAAGAAACCTAAACCACGATATCTCCAGGCGTTTTTTAATTTTTGATTGTTAAGGGTAATTATCCCCCAAAAAACATGGAAAATCCAAATTTCTCAAAAACGGCTCTAACGATTTTGATTAAATTTTAGTCGTTTGTAGAACTTTAGTTTTCCAACAAAATGACACCACCCGCATTCCTGTAAAAATTCGGGTTCAGAAATTACAGGACTTAAAACTTACTATTCACCATTAAAAAGAGCTCAAAAAACTAAATAATTTAGTATTTTGAATTACTATTCTACGATTGCTGGTTTCGGAGAAAATTGAAATTTTCATTTAGCGGTAAACGCAGTACGTTGTCCAATGTTATTCTTATGGGGAATACAAAAATTACTATTTCTCTCTTATTTACTGATCAATTTCATTAAAACTTGATATGCTTGTCAATTTAGCATTGACCAACAGAGTTAATTCGAAATATGTTGCCCCCTAATGACCCTGAGGGGGAATAGGGGGTATTTCCCCTCTTAAAACCACGAGTGTATAGCAATGGATTCTGTAGTGCCTCCAAAGCAGGGATTTGGGTGGATGTTTTTTAAAACAACTTGTTTACAAGATTTTCTGTACATTCGACCGTGCTTTGTATTCTATATTTAGTAAATAAAAAGTAATTTATTCATTAAAGTTGGGCTAAAAGGGAGAAAGTATGTGTCAGTTTCCTGATACCGTTTATTTACTCAAGTTATCGCATTTACGGACCAATATATAGATATATATATAATTGTAATGAACATGTTAAAACAGCAAACCATGACTCAATTAACAATATATATACCTAGTATTGGCGGTCACTATCGCGACCCCAGGAAATAATCAGCTGTTTCAGGAATACTGTTTCACAGCTGAATACTGCCGGCTCCCTTAATATACAGGGTGTCACAAAAATCCGGAACTGGCTATACATAACCATATTCTACATACAAAAATAAATCGAAAATGTTCAGTAACATTTTTTCGATTTCAACTTCAACTTCGTTTAGCCGCTATCCGCCATTTTGTTTTTTCACTTAAACATTTCTATTTCCGTAATGGATTAATGTATCAAGTAAAAATTTGGTATGGAGCTTTACAGGATAAATGTCTAAATCCACAAAAAAAATATCTTTTTCCGACGTTTATTTTCAAAATGGCGGCCACTTTAAATTTGTAAAGTCAATTCCATGAAAACTAGCAACTGAAACAAAATTTACAAGGTATACAATTTAAAGCACTTTGTAATCCAAATCTAATGACATTTTTACTGTAAAAATCGGTTAATAAATAAAAAAGTTATGGCAGTTTTTATAATAAATTTCAAAATGGCGGTCATATAACATTTTCAAACTCAAATTCCCTAGTGCATTTGACCAAGTCCTTTAAATTTTATGTCTTGTAAAATTTTGTTTTAGTTGCTAGTTTTCCAGGAATTTGACTTTGAAATTTGTATATGGCCGCCATTTTGAAATTTATTATAAAAAAATTACCATAACTTTTTTATGTTTTAACCGATTTTTACAGTAAAAATGTCATTAGATTTGGATTACAAAGTGCTTTAAATTGTATATCCTGTAAAATTTTGTTTTAGTCGCTAGTTTTCATGGAATTTGACTTTAAAAATTTAAAGTGGCCGCCATTTTGAAAATAAACTTCGGAAAAAATAATTTTTTTTGTGGATTTAGACATTTATCCTGTACAGCTCCATACCAAATTTTTACTTGATACATTAATCCATTACGGAAATAGAAATGTTTAAGTGAAAAAAACAAAATAGCGGATAGCGGTTAAATGAAGTTGAAATCGAAAAGATTTTACTGAACATTTTCGATTTATTTTTGTATGTAGAATATGGTTATGTATAGCCAGTTCCGGATTTTTGTGACACCCTGTATGCTAAAATGGCCTAAAACAGCTTGAAGCTACAGTAAATCAAATAAGAATGCTTTTCAAGAAAAACAAACGACACGTGCAGCGTCCCCGGCCTCGTTTACCCCTAAAAATATATTTTCGTAGCTTGGGAGCCATTAAGTAGTAGCTAAAGGAGAAAGAGGCCCCACAATCGGCGCTTTTTCCCCATGTTATTCTTATGGGGAGCCGTTTTTGCACCGACGCCAGCTCCCGCCTATAGAGCTCCCGCCCGCTGGCCTATATTAAATATACCCCTGCCTTAAATATATTGTCCCTCCTCTTTTTAAAAACTCTGGTGTCTGATTTGTTTTTGGTGTTTTAATCCCAACTGCCGCCAAAACTTGGTGTTTTAATCCCAACTATTACGGTCGAACTGTCAACAGATTAAAACATCCGCCGCTTTCACGTGCAACACCATTCACCGACACTCTCCCGAGAGCGAAAGTGCGCTTGCGACACATTAACACACTAATGGATTGTTGCGTGACACTTTGACCAGACTTTCCACTTACCAGTAATTTCCTGGAAATCCTCTCAATGTGAGGTAATTTCCAAATTGTAAATCGAGGTGTATATAAGGAGCCACCAACACCGTTGTTCTACACCAGTGACCTCGACCACCGGACGTCACCACACTCCAGCGACCGCGACCACCGGACGTCACCACACTTGTCACCACCCGCATGACATCACCGGCTCACCGCAGCTCCGCGCCACCGGCTCCTAGGACTCTGTGAGTGTTAGCAACGGCGTGATGTCTTTAGGGACAACTGTTAATCCATAATTGAAATAGCCTAATATTTGTAAATCTCCAATTCACCATTTCCAAATGTGTATTAATACCTAAAATGTGTATGTAAAAAATAATATTGCACCACCAAAATTGGAAATTTTTTTAATTTTTGCAGTAATTAAACTGCAAAAATGTCTTATTTTAGAGTTAAAAAATATGTTTTTATTATTTAAAAAAGATAAAATTTTAAAATTTTCAACCAAGGATATATATAGAAGCCCCAAAATCACCACCCTCATTCCAACAAAAAATGTTGACCTGTGCACAGTGCTCCACGTCTTGCTCCAAAAAAAGCAATTTAATCAGACACTATCGTAACATTCACAAAATTATTCCTAATGTTTGTAAAATATGTCATCAAATATTTGATAATACAAATTTTAAAATTCACATGCTAGAAAAACATAATACTTGTGATGTGTGTAAGAGAGTCGTCACTCGGAACAAGAAACGACACTACCTACGATGTGACAAACAACCTTACAAGTTGTATAGTTTTAACGGTGAATCAGCGGAAGTATTAGACACTCTCCAATCTTGTCCTCTACCCATCAAATGGATTCTTATTAGGAGAGTAAAATTCATCAAACACTCAGTGGACAATAATGGTGATTTAATCATTGACAAAGAATGTATTGCTGATTTTCGAAGTTTAACTAATTTATCAATTGAGAAAGCACAGCTAAAGACTCAAATTGAAAATTCACTTTTAAAAATCGATACCTCCATGCATAAGTATCAGGCTCAAGGCAGTGGATGGATATATGACCGCACCAAATACTGGCAGTTGCATGTTTACAAATATAAGCCCCTAACTCCCAAATCATACATTCCCACGCCAGAAAATATAAAATCAAAACATGCTGTTTTAAATATTAAAAACACCGATAATAAATGTTTCACCTGGAGTGTTTTAGCAAGCTTAAGACCAAGGAATAGTAAACATGCAAATCGAGTATTTTACTACGAACCCCATGAGGGCCAGTTAAATATGACAAATATAAAATATCCAGTAAAAATATCTGACATTGATAAATTTGAAAAACAAAATAACATAAGTGTTAATGTATATGGAATTGAAGGAAAAACAATATATCCACTGAGAACAACTAAACTAAACGGCAATACTCACGTCAATCTGCTGCTTCTAAAACACGGTCAGAAATCACATTACTGTTTAATTCGTGATTTTGACAAGTTAATGCTACGGTCTACAAAACAAAATAATAAGAAATATTTTTGCAAGTTCTGTTTGCAACATTTTTCCACCAAAGATATATTGGAACGTCACATAACATATTGTAAAACCTTTGATGCCCAAAGAGTACAAATGTCTAAAAAAGATACACTACAATTTACGAATTACAAATATCAACTTAAAGCTCCCTTTGTGATTTATGCAGATTTCGAATGTTTTATAAACGGCGGCAAACACACGCCTTCTGGATTTGCTTATGTTGTGGTGAGAGACTCTAAAATTATTTACGAAGAGTTGTACAGCGGTGAAAATGTGATGGATGTATTTTTCGAAAAGTTATTTAAAACCTATGACTTTATTAAAAGTCAGATGGAAGTATATGTTCCCCTTGTAATGACTCCAAAGCAAGAGGCATCCTTCAAAAACTCTAAATACTGCCACATATGCCAACAGCTGTTACTGGGTGATAAAGTGCGCGACCATTGCCATCTAACAGGCAAATTCCGAGGACCCTCCCACAACGCTTGCAATTTAAACTATAAAGTAACCAAGAAAATTCCAATATTCTTCCACAACCTTAAAAACTATGATGGTCATTTAATTATGCAACACTTGGGAAAACTCAATCGCAAATTGAATTGCATAGCCAAGGACATGGAAAAATATATATCATTCTCTGTTGATGATTTGGTATTTTTGGATTCATACAACTTTCTGTCTCTTCCCTTAAGCAAATTAGCTTCCAATTTAAATACATTTAGATTTATAGACAATCCACTACTACAACGCAAGGGCGAATTTCCATACGAATACATGACAGGACCAGAAAAGTTTTTAGAGCCCCTACCACCCATAGAGGCATTTTACAGCAGCCTAACTAAAGAATGTATATCTCCTGCGCAATATGAACATGCTAAAAACGTATGGAATCATTTTAATATAAAGAATTTAAAAGAATATCACGATTTATACCTTAAAACAGATGTGTTGTTATTGGCTGATGTGTTTGAGACATTTAGGGACTTGAGTTTAAAGGATTATAAACTCGACCCTGTCCACATGTACTCACTGCCTGGACTAACATGGGAGGCGTGTCTTAGAATGACCGGCATAAAATTACAGTTATTTAGTGACATTGACATGCATTTGTTTATAGAACACGCCATTAGAGGTGGTGTAAGCATGATTTCCACGCGCTACGCTAAAGCCAATAATAAGTACATGGGCGAACATTATGACCCAAATCAAGAAAGCACCTATCTTGTATACTTAGACTGCAACTCGCTATACTCTACAGCAATGTGCGAGTCGTTGCCCGTTGATGGCTTTAGATGGACAAACGAGAAAGATTATAAAGCCAATAAAAATGAAAACTTTGGATTTATTTTGGAAGTTGATTTAAAATACGATAAAAGTTTACACGATTTGCATAATGACTACCCACTCGCACCAGAAAAAATGAATGGAAAATTAATACCAAACTTAAATGACAAAACCAAATATATTCTACATTATAAAGCACTAAAAAAATACGAAGAATTGGGTTTGGTAGTTACAAAATACCACAGAATCTTAAAATTCAGACAATCAAAATGGCTCGCACCCTATATTAATTTTAATATTGAAAAGCGACAAAAAGCTGAACATGATTTTGAAAAAGACTTTTACAAACTGTTAAATAACAGTCTCTTTGGTCGAACAATTATGAACCAACGCAAGTTTCGTGATATACATCTTGTAGATGAGTCTATGTTAACAAAGTATGTTACAAAGCCAAGATTTGACTGCAGCAAAAAGTTCGATAACAACTTGCATGCTGTGCATTTAAATAAATTAATTGTAAAGTTTGATAAACCAATATATTTAGGAATGACCATTTTGGATATCAGCAAAGTAATCATGTATGATTTCCACTATAATTATATGTCAAAATTTAAGAATAAAAAGTTCTTAATGACAGACACGGATTCTCTGATGTATTCTATAGTAACAGAGGACTTTTACAAGGAAATACAAAGCGACTTGGACCGTTTTGACACCTCTGCATACAGTAAAGACCATTTCTTATACTCTGATAAAAACAAAAAAGTTACGGGCAAGTTTAAAGATGAATTAAATGGTCAAATTATGTATGAATATTGTGGTTTAAGGCCAAAATTATACTCTTTCATTCCTCTACAGTGGTTATACGAAAAAGAAAAGCAAAATGAGCTAGAGATTAAGAAGGCAAAAGGAGCTGACGGCGCCACAGTTAAACATCTCTTAAGACACCAACACTACTTACACTGTCTTGCAACCGGAGAAGATTACTACGAGAATGTTACAAGAATTAAATCCACAAACCACCGTCTGCAAACATTAACGATGAACAAAAAGGTACTCTCTTTTGATGACGACAAGAGGTTTATTCTAGATGGCATCAACACCCTTGCCCTTGGTCACTATAAAATTGGTCAAACATAAATCTGTATTTACCATTATTCTTTGGCCTTTCCTTGTCTATTACAATAAAGCCATATTTAGACCTGTCCCAGCATTGATGGCAGAGATTTCTAAATTGGTTAAATGAAAAATCATTTCCCACATGATTGTTATACACATGTTTTAAATTTAAATCGTCTTGTTTAAATAATATTAGGAAATTAACATTGTCACGTAAATGTTTGTTTACTTTACTGTAAGATTGACACAAGTAAAAACTGTTAATATTTTTGTGTCTGCCCATTGAGAAAAATTGTGTGATATTTGGACTATTTATGTCGTCAAATACAACTATTGAGTGTGATTCTACATCATTTGGTGTGATTTCACAGTTTGAATATGTGTGTAATTTAACTTCATCACACAGACGGAATATTTCAATTATTTTTTTATATTTTTCTTGTTCTAAAGATTTGGATATTATATATAAATTTGTAAACTTTAATCCTTGTTTTTTTACAATTAAGTTATAAATTACAACAGTCTTCCCCGAACCACTGGGCCCTATTATAAGACAGCGAATATTATTAGGAAATAGGCCCAACTTCTTTGGTGTATTTTCTTTATGTGCAATTTTAAATTTGTTCTTTTGTTGAATAAATGACATTTTTTATATAATGGTGTATTTTCTTTATGTGTTGATTCTTTGTTGAATTTTTTATATAATAAAAATGGCAAAGAGAAAGTGTAAGAAGGGTAAGGGATTATTCTTAAAGCCATATAGAGGTCGTGGCTTGTTAAATACCCTTATAAACAACCTTCCTTTCCCACTCCACCTACCTGGAAATTATAAATGGTGCGGGCCCGGAACTAACGTGCGTGAAAATTTAGCCAAAAATGTACCTCCAAAAAATAAGCTAGACTCTTATTGTAAAGAGCACGACATATTCTACATGAATAATCCTGATACAGCCGCCCGGAACAAGGCAGATATGAGATTAGCGGACCAGGCTTGGACTAGGGTTTCGGCAAAGGACGCCAGTCTGGCCGAAAAAGCAGCAGCTTATGCAGTGACAAATTTGATGAAGGCTAAGGCAAAAATGGGAATGGGATTAAAATTTAATAAAAAAGATGGACAACTTTCAGCTGTTAGAGGCAGCAAGAGACGTGCCTCACTTTCGAGGGGTGTACCTAAAAAACGAGCTAAGAAAACTGAGACCAAAAGTAAGAGAATGTGGAATTATTAATTTAGACAGTGACAGGGGCACACATTGGACAGCATATCGTAAAAATAAAGATGTTGTAATATATTTTGACCCTTTCGGAATACAGCCTCCAAAAGAGGTAATTGAATATTTTGTACCATCTAAAATTTACTATACAACTGATCAAATACAAGATTTAAACAGTTCCATTTGTGGAATTTTATGTTTATCATTTCTGAAAAATTTTAGTTTATAAAAATGGATTCATTTACTATAACATTCACAGGTACAGAGCCAGAGTTGAAGTCGGTGTTCTTTCCTCCTATAGAATTAAATGGTGATTATGTAATTGGGCTGGTAGATTTTCAAAGTTATAATTCTATATTTAATGTTAAAAAACCTCTAAATACTTTGACATATTACAAAATGCACAAAATTACAACCCCAAAAGGGGAGGTTACAATTGACGAATTAAACCGGGCATTAGATGGTAAAGTTGAAGTTATTATACAAAATAAAGTGGCATTAATTAATACAAAAGTCAAACTTATATTTTACAAAGGCCTAGTTCCAAAATTAAATAAACTTAAAGACACAAAATTAACTATAGACGAGGGTGAGGATGTGTATTATTACGATCACAAAGCTCCAAATGTAATTGAAATTGCTGAAGGTACATACGAAGTGTTTGAGCTTGCGAAGGAAATTCAAAAGCAACTCCCAGATTTTGTACTTATAGCCGATAATAAAACTATGAAAGCCACATTACATTCTGGCCATGTATTTGATTTTACAAAACCGTGTTTAGGGTCTGAATTATTGGGATTTAAAGGATTTTCTACTCCAGATATTGCATTTAAATCCGTAAATAAAATCAACATAAATAATGTAAATGTGATTAGAGTAAAATGTAATATTGCGAATGGGTCTTATTTAAATGGTGACAAATCACACACCATACACAGTTTTTACCCAGAAGCTCCTCCGGGCTACAAGATTATTGAGGTCCCCAGAAATATTATATACTTCCCTGTAAATAAGAGAAGTTTAGATGTTGTTAGCATTACATTTGCAGATCAACACGACAAGCCAATTGACTTTAATAAAGAAGAAACTACAATTACTTGTCATATAAAAAAGATATGAGAATTTACAAGAACGGACTGAGTGTGCAAAATGCCAGGTTTCTGCGATCAATTGGGTTGAAGTTAAAATTTTCTATTAATAAAAATGGAAGATTTTCTAGACGTTGCAGGAAAATTCCAATACGATGATAGCCTGGTTAAAATTACAAATCACTCCTATGTTCCACACAACACTTTAGCAATAAATAATTCCGATGAAATTCGAATATGCATAAATAATCAAGATTTACTAACACTCCCATGTAGGAGTTATCTGTATATTAAAGGAGAAATAGAGAATCATGATAAAGGACATTTTATAAATAATGCATTTGCATTCTTATTTGACGAAATTAGATACGAAGTTGCTGGTAAAGAAATAGATATTGTAAGAAATCCGGGAATTTCCAGTCTTATGAAAATATTGTGCTCTTACAATAAAACAACTAAATTGTCAAATGCAGCATTTGATTCTGATGAAAATTTAAAGGAGTTCCATAAAAGCGGCAAGTTTAGTACTTGTGTCCCGTTAGAGCTGTTAATGGGTGTGTTTGAGGATTTTAATAAGGTTTTAGTAAATGTTAAACAAGAATTGGTGTTGAAAAGATCCAAAAACGACTTAAATTGTATATTAACAACATCTAATGCTCCAACTGGTGTCGATCCTATTCCTAAAATTACACTTAAATCGATTCAGTGGGTGATGCCGCACGTGGTACCATCTGATGGGGAGAAGCTTCAATTACAAAAGATGTTATTGCAAAATAAAAATTTGCAAATTGCATTTAGAAGTTTGGAGCTACACGAACTCCCATCATACCCCGAAACCAAGAGACACACATGGTCAGTTAAGACGTCATCGAGTTTGGAGAAGCCCAGGTATGTTATATTTGGTTTCCAAACAGGTAGGGACAACAGTGCACGAAAAAGAACTGATGAATTTGATCACTGTAAATTGAAAAATCTCAAAGTGTTTTTAAACTCTGAATATTATCCTTATAGTGATTTAAATCTCGACTTTGAAAATGGAGATGCCTCTAAAGCTTATGAGATGTTTGTGAGGTTTAGGGAGAGTTACTACAACACCGTCCCCGATCCTATGTTTAACAGAGCTGACTTTATAAATAAATATCCTCTAATTGTAATAGATTGTTCTAGGCAGAATGAATCAATCAAAGAGGGGGTTGTAGATATTAAATTAGAAATTGAAACTGCAGAAAACGTCCCTTCAAACACATCTGCATATTGCCTAATAATACACGATAAGGTGTTTGAGTATAATCCTTTGTCAAATGAGATAAATAAAATGTAAATAAAATGAAAACAAATATTCAACAAGAATTGGTAGAGTCTGCAAAACAAATAAGAGAAAAATATAGGGCGTTAAAACGTGGTAAATTTCTAGAGGCTGAAGAGAGGTTCCAAACATTCCAACCGTTAATAGAGCCTTTGCAAGAATTAAAAAATTTAGCCACAAAAACAGAGAGGCCAGTTCTCCCAATGATTTTAGAAAAGACCCCGTCTAGAATACCAAGAATAACACAGATAACACCACACAAATTAGATTTTGGTCTTTTAGCATCAGACTATTTAGGAAATTACCTTAGTAGAAGTAGTATGACAGATACCACATATGGTATTAGGCGAGAAGGAAATAAATTTTTTATTGGAAATCAGGAAGTTCAAATTGCCAATGATGATGTTACAGTTGGAGAAAAAATTTATAAAGGGACAAAGGGATTGTGGGAATTGTTAACTTTAAAAGAACCCGTAAACTATAGTCAGGCTGATTTGCAAAATTATAAAGAGATTTTGGAAGCTACAAATGCACATTTAAAGGGTTATAAAACAGGTGCGGCGATGTCAAGCAATAAACACACTAAATATCTTAATATAATTAAACCCCTGTTTAAGACTGTTGGTGAAGGTTTAAGGCAGGTAACTGGTAATAAAATAGACTATGTTTATTGGGACGATCCTAATGAGCTTGTAGATAGGTTAAGACTGCTTTGGTTAAGCCGATTGGCGGGAAATTCTGGAGTGGATAATGAGATAGATTCTATCATAGAAGAATTGAGGGAAAGTGGAATTGTTTATTAAATAAAAATATGATAGATAAATTTTATCGCGTATATAACCCGTATAGTAAACCAGAAGCTAGAAGTTTTAAAGAAACTACTTTAAATCTAAAAGATGATGGTTGGAATGCTTTAAATTATAAAATTAGTAATGTTAAAGGTGGGGAGTTTACTGATGATGTATCGACTTTGGGGCAGACGTTAACCAGGAAAGGTGATGTTTTTGTACAAGGTAATACTAAATATAAGTTTTTAGAATCCAAGAATAATAATTGGAACGCTAATAAACGCAAAATTACTAATGTTAAACGAGGTGAAAGCTCAACCGATGTACCCACATTAGAGCAAACTTTAATAAGAAAAGATGGTGTCTTTGTACAAGACAATAATAATTATGAATTTTTGGAATCGGAGGGAAATGTTTGGAATGCCAAAAAGCGAAAAATAAGTAATTTGTTGGCTGGTAAAGAAAGCGATGATGTTGTAAACGTCTCTCAAGTACCAAAAATGGATCTAAACTTTTGGGATTTTAATAATAAAAGGCTAGTTCGTGTTAAACCCGCTGTTGATGAGAACGATTGTGTTACAAAACATCAGACTGTGACTTTAGACGGTCTTAAATTTGATGGTAAAAATAAGCAATTAACAAACATTTTACCTGGGACATTGCCAAATGATGTGGCTGTTGTTAAGCAAATATTAACAAAAGGTGAGAAAAGCATAATAAAACAGGGGGATAAATATTATAATGTATTAACATTAGATAGCGATGTGTGGGATGCAGAGGACAAATTAATAAAGAATATACCTGAAGGCAAAGATAGGGGTGATGTTTGTTTAATGTCGCAGGTTTTGAGGTATGACGATAATAATAAAACTTTTAGACAAGACAATATTAAATTTGATATTTGTTTAAAATCACACGCATTAAGGTTTAACAATAAAACTAATAAATTTATGCAAGACAATAATGAAATCGATTTGATGATGTACAATCCTAAATTGTTGGTTGCAGACCCTACATCTTTAAGCGGATTTAAGACTTTAGATGGAGGGGCATATTTGCCAAAAAACTATGTATATCAAAGAATGAGTGATGGTATGTTAGTTGGTAGCAATGGGGGTGTTTTTGAAACGACAGAGACTGGCAGATATGTTAACATTAAAAATAAAGAATAAAAAATGGAAAAAATTGCTTACGAATTGCATAAGCCCGCGAGAAAGAACTTTGTTAGAAGGTCTTTTAAGGTGTTGGGTATAAACGAAACTGTTCAAATAGATTTAATAGATATGCGGAATTATGCTAGAGAGAATTCTGGGAATAAATATATTTTAACTTTAATAGACACATTTTCTAAAAAAGCTTATGCTGCTCCACTAAAGAATAAAACTGGATTAGTAGTCACAGAAGCTATAAAAACTATTCTCCCAAAGGGAGTTAAAAATATTCAATCTGATAACGGAAAAGAATTTTTTAATGAACATTTTACCAAACTAATGAAAATTCTAAATATTAATCACTACCACACTTACTCTACAACTAAGGCGGCTATTGTGGAAAGGTTCCAGAGAACTTTAAAGAATTGGTTGTATAGAGAGTTTAGTGCACAAGGGAGTTACAAGTGGTTGGATTTACTTCCAAAGTTAATAAGGATATATAATAATAAAGTACATAGATCCATAGGGATGAAACCTAACCATGTAAGTGCTAAGAACTCTAAAGATGTACACGAAAGGTTAGCATCTAAAGTACAAGTTAAAAAGCCAAAATATAAGGTGGGGGATAGTGTAAGGATATCTAAATATAAACATGTATTTAGTAAAGGATATACCCCTAACTGGACGGGAGAGCTTTTTACAATAGCAGAAGTTAAGAAAACAAAGCCTGTGACTTATATTTTGAAAGATGAGAATGGCAATATAATCAAAGGAGGATTTTATACAGAAGAATTGTTAAAGACTAAATATAAAGACATGTATTTGGTAGAGAAGGTAATTAGGAGGAAGGGTGATTTATTATATGTCAAATGGCTCGGGTTCCCAAGTAGCCAGAACTCGTGGATTTCTGCAAAGGATGTATTAAAATGAATTTTAGGGTCAAAATATGGCAAGAGTCAAAACAGAAATTAGGGTGCAAAAGTCAGTAAATAGTTGGCAATTCAACCGTAATAGTGAATTTGGGAAATGTAAGTGAAATTTATTAAAACACTTGCCTAGGACAATAACATATCCAAATTGCAGACAAATCGGACAGTAAACACCAAAGATAGTTTTTTAGAATTTGAAAATTAATTTTTAAAAATATAGAGGAGGGATGGGGATGGGGACAATATATTTAATATAGGCAAGGGTATATTTAATATAGGCCTGCGGGCGGGAGCTCTATAGGCGGGAGCTGGCGTCGGTGCAAAAACGGCTCCCCATAAGAATAACATGGGGAAAAAGCGCCGATTGTGGGGCCTCTTTCTCCTTTAGCTACTACTCCATTACATCTCGAGAAACAGCCGCGGGCGGACGAACGCACGGAGCCACAGACAAAAATGCGAATTATAGTACAGTATTATATAAAAGTACCCCATCACAGAAAACCTGCGTACTCAGCGAATTTCCAATTCATGCATATTTTTCTTACTACCATATCTATTAGTAGCCCTATACATAAATAATTTTAATTATAGATATATCCTACTAATATTGAAAGTTTGGATGTATGTATGGATATTTGGAGTTCCATCACGCAAAAACTAATGGACCTATTAAGCTAGAATTTTGCAGGAACATAGCTTACATGTCACATTAACAAATAGATCTGATAATGTCTACATCCAACATTAGGGCTCCACCCCACGGGCTCTGTAATATCCACTGCAAATATTTTGGGAGGATATAATTTATAATGTTACCAGCTGTATGTTAAAATGTTTGTAAGTTACTGCAAAGGAACTTATATATGGTAAAACATAAATAAAGGTTTGATAGTGCTGGTCTGCTGGTCAGGTTAATATTTCAAATAATATGTTCGAATTTTTCGCGAGCGAAGCCGCGGGAAACAGCTAGTATATATATTACAATTTGTACGAATGGCATCTGGGGACCTCAAAACAAAAAGTTATCATGGTCTCGGTCTTAAGTCTTACCATGAGACCTACGGTAATAGCTTCTTCCCGATAGGAAAAATTCGCTAAAAGAAAAAATAATATAAATTGGAAAAAGTATGAAATAGGATTTCAATAAGGAAATATTGTTTGTTATTAACTGATTCGTTGGTAATGAATTATCGAATATAAGTACCATCCTTTTAACTACTCTGACTGCGCGCTTCTTTGGTAATTTGTATATAACAGTAAGACAATTTTCGTGTAAAAGGTAACAAGGGAGAAGCCGCTTTGATTTGACGATGACGATGGGAAGGCAAGGCAGGGCTGGCAGACGCGCTGCGAGCAACGACGCCGGCGGTGTTGGCAGTACCTTTGCGGGGCCTACGTTGGCCCCGGCTGTTCTCTCTCACGCCCTCTCTCTCCCCATAATTACTCCCGCTCTCTCTCGCACACGAATGCTGTCTCCCCCTTTCCACCGCTTAACGTTGGTTCCTCACGTGGCCACGAGGTAGCGCCACTGCACTGATGCCGCCGGAGCCGCTAGTACTAGAAAACCCCGATAGAGCGCACCACCGTTCACCCGTTTTGGCCGTCTTCACCTTTTAGCTTGCCCGTGAATCATCTAGGAGTATGTTTAATCTATGACAGTAGTCTATTTAGTTCACTCGTAGAGTCAGGATGTCTGTTGCTTTTCAGTATTATTTTTAACGAAAGTGTCTAGTACTCTGTTATATTTCCTGTTATGCATAATGTGTAGTGTTATGTGCACTATGTGCTGTGTGATGTGCGTGTTCGATGTTGTTTATCGTTATTATTTTGTAGTTTTGTGCTTGGAGTAAAGTACACTAGATCCTGATGCCAGGAGAAAGGTGAGCAGTTGCAGTGTGCATTAACTGCAGGATCAAAATCCGTGACTTTGGTGAAAACTAGATTTATTATCACAGGTTTCCAAAATATTTACTGGTTTCTGAGCAATTGGCGCAATGGTGTATAAGATCCGATATATCTTTCAATCCACTGACAGCTTTCATTTTCTCTGTATATTTTGCTCCTGATGATTATGAACACGATCACGAGTCCGAACTGTAGAATTTGCCTCTAAAATGATTCTCAAACCTCAAGCTGTGCCGTCACTCACAGGGCCTGATTTACGTTTTCTCCGCCCATGGGCCCCAAGCCCACCAAGCCCTCTCACCCCACCCGGCCCCCTTCTACCCTCCCCCTCCCACAGCATAATGATATAAAATACAACTTGTTATAACTAACAATAATATTTAGATTTTTGTAAAATTTGTTTCAATATTTTTCACTTTATTTACCTATAGCTACTTAATTTTGAAATATATTAACTAACTTTATTTATTTTTTATTATTTATTAACTTCGGTTCCATGGATTTTTTGTGGGTGTAATTTTCTTTTCTCTTGGGTATTTTAAATGAAACAAGCAGGATTACAATTTACTAAAAGCTTGAGTTTTATTTATAACATTATTATCAAGAAAAAGATGAGTTGTTAATTAGAATACATCTATAATCTACATTTTCGAATGTTAATGAAGCTTTACAAGCCTAGCTTTCTTCTTGGCAAACTCAGAAATTACACCTTCAAACTCTAAACTTGTTGTTAAATCTTTTTCAATTGCTAAAACCGCAAGAAAGTTCAGTCGCTTTTGTGTGGTGGTGGAACGTAAGTCATGAACTCTTGACCCTTTGGAGAGTAGAGAACGATCTCTCTGCTGAGCAGTTTGAAGCAGGAGTGCAGAGGTATATTTTCAGAGCAATATTCACATTTGGATAGAAATCTACGAGATTTTTTGAAACTAGGAACTTGTGCAGTCTGGACAATGTCAAAGGTTCATCCTCATTAAAAGTGTCTTGATGAAACAAACCTTTAAGGTGAATTCACTCCATGACAAAAGGTGATTCTTCCATATCAACTTCATAAATTTGTTGAAGATTTGAAGCAAAAGTTTTTATTTCTTCTGGATTCATCTCAGATAAATTTGTTAGAAACGAAAATCTGTTTGAAAAATCGTTGTAAACTTTCACTCTTTTCTTTAAATCAGTGAGCAGTTTACTGAGGATAAGGTCAAAACTTTGTTGAAATTTGGTACCTGCATTTAAATTGGTATCGTCTTGTTCATCCTTCCCTTTGTCATCTTCACTCTCATCAGTCTCATCTTCATCAAAGAACCTTTTTTGTTTTCTTATCCTTTGGGGTCTTTGTTCTGTTATAGAATTCACTTCAAGAAGAACAGTATTCAACTTTTTTTCCCCAGAGTTCTTGTAAAAATTGAACATTGTTGTATTTTCTTCAACAAATGAAACAAGGGAATTGTAAAGTTGGACGACAGTTGCAACGTTCATTTTTGGAGATTGAAGTTTCTCACTGACAGAGTTAAATTTATCAAGAATCACTCCCCATAATACTGCCATGAAGGTTGTTTCTCCTCTTGTAAGATTTCTAAAGATGCCTTTAGCTTGACTTTGGGTAGTTTTTGTTTCCTCTTCGTCATGAATAATATGTTCAAGGGCTTGTAGGATGGCTTTGTAGTCCTTGTTTAAGCTTTTACAAGCCTCCTCTCTTGCTGACCATCTTGTGTTCCTGAGTTTTCAGAGAAAGACTTTTTGAATTAAAATAAGATTGAAGAATAGCCCACCGGCGAGTCGAAGCAGAAAAAAAGTTGTACAAAATTTGCAAAAGTGCAAAGAAATCTTTAGAAAGTTTGCAGCATTCAGCAGCACTGGATCCTACTAAATTTAGGGAATGGGCCGAGAAAGGCACATCAAATATTAAAGGATTCACTTCTTTTAGTCTGGCTTGCAAACCGGTATATGCACCAGACATATTAGATGCATTATCAAAAGACTGTCCACGGCAGTTTTGGATGTCCAGTCCATTATCTTTTAAAAATTTAAAAACTACCTCAGCTAGTTCTTTACTTTTATGACCACAATTCCCTGAGAACTCTAAAAACCGCTCTTTAGGTTCGCCACTTTCCTGAACGTACCGCAGTATAAAGCTCAGCTGATCAGTGTGGGAAATGTCAGGAGTAGAATCTAAAATCAATGAAAAGTATTTTGAATCCCTAACTTCTTGAAGAACTTTGTTTATAACGGTTTTTCCCATCACCTCTAATAACTCGTCACAAATTGTTGACGACAAGGAAGAAGAATGACCTTGACCTGGATTTCCGTATCTGTCTATGTGGCTTCTCAAAAATGGATCAAATTTTGATATTAATTCTAGGCACATCATAAGTTGCCATTGTTAGCAGAACCAAAGACTTCATCATCAACTCTAAACGCAAGGCCGCGGGATGCTAGTATTTTTTATAACAGCCACAACTCTTTGTAGAACATTTTTCTTCTTATTTGGTTTGCGACAGAAGCTGTTGATCTATCCTGCCTGATTCTTCACCTCTCCTTTTGTAAGCTAGGACACAATCCAAATGACCAGCAGAATTTTCGTGTTCTTTTACACGCTGGCTAGCACGCTTCCAATCACTAAAGCCTAAATCAGTAAACTGAGATGACAGTTCACCAAACAATTTACAAGGGCCACAAAATAGAGTACCTTGACTGGGCGAGTAAACACGAAAACGCGGTTCACTATATTACCGTTTGCAAGCTTTCTTTCAAACAAATTATGTGTTAACAATCTATTTGCTTCAGGATAAATTCTCTTGGATTTTTCAACCCCTTTATCTTTATTTTGATTAAAACCATTTTTAGCAAAATAATCTTTAGTCTTGTTATTTATTTCCCAATAAAATGGATCGTTGCTTACTATAGAAATATTAGTTTCTGATGACTTTGATAAGCATACTTCATCAGATACGTCTGTTTCTGAAAAGTTTTTTGTTTGCTCTTCCAAACATTTATTTGAAGTGCTTGGTTGTTCAGCAGCATCATCATTATTATTTGAAACAGAATTAACAAACGTACCATCTTTGGTTTTGTCAGACATCTCCTCGGGCCGTCCAGTTGCGGTGACAGAGCCTTTTTTTAAAAAAGAATCTAACTTAAAAGTTTGACCTATCACTTTATTTTCCTTTTTCATTTTTTCTTCCGCTAGTTTGCGGTATTCCGCGCCCCTGAGTCTTTTTAGTCCATCCATTATGTTTTAAAAATATAACGAAAGTTATTGCATATATCAAAATCAAACTTGAAATCACACACGAAACACAGCATTAATTAAAGAGTGATGAGCAAATAAACAATATACGGTCGCAAACGCACTACTGCATAACAAGCAAGCCAGATAGCGTACACGTACAGGCTGTCAGTTCTAATCCGGCATTAGCGACGCGACACAACACAACACTGACGAGTGACGATTGTACACTGACCGACCAAGCGGAATCAACCACCAGAATGGCGACGTGATGGTGTTATTGGCTATTCGTAATTGGCTACTCATCTAAATAACAAACTTTAACTAAAAAAATATTTTGAATCTTGATATAGTATCTACAGAGTTGTATGTAATAGTGTTACTTAAACTTAATAACTTTATTATTCAACTTGGTGGGTCTGTAGACTGTTTCATATTATTTCAGCTTTTAGTTTAGTCCTAACTGATGTTTTATGTTTTTTTAGGTTCTCATAAATGTATTCGAAATTTCAAATTCTTTATTCATGAGCGCAGATAATTCTGTTGAAACTATTGCACCGAGGCAGGTTGAAGAAGAAATGTTAAACAAGGGATCAAGCAGAAGCAATCCGTAGAAGCAAAAGGAAAACTATTGCATCCATTGCAAAAAATGTGCAAAGGAGTTCTGTAAGCAATATGAAAACGTGCTTAAGAACAACCCAGAACGGTTAAAACTTAATGAATTAAACAAAATAAATTATAAGGCATTAAGAAAAAATTTGAAAGCCTAAATAACCATCTTAAGAAAGAAAGGGAATTCAGAATTAACTAAATTAAACTCTGGTGAGTTTGTATCTGGTAATGAAGTTGATGTCGTGATAACACTTACACTTATGTAAGAATTATTTTGCAATTTAATTAGATCAGTAGAAACCACATTCAAGGATGTGACGCATTGAAAAAAAAACATGTGTTGCCTATTCTTCCAACTGTTGAAGGCTCAAGTACGCATTTGCTTAATAAAGTTATTATGAATATGAAAAACCGAAAAACAAAAAATATATAAAAACCTTGAAATTAATCCACCTGACTCTAAGTCGCGGAGAAATTTGGCCGAAGCACTCGTTCAAGAATAATGGTGTTTAACAAAAAACTATCAGGAGAGGCCTAAATAAAATCGCCCTAGAAAACTTATTATCAATCCCCAATTACCTCGAAGAAAATGCACAATAGTCCAATCTATAAGGAATTTCCCGGGAAAAAATCCCGAAGTTTTTTTCTCAGTGGCTTTATATGTATTTTTGGGAGCTGAATCCGATTTTAAACTTTGTCACCTCGCCAGAGGTGAGCTAACTTCAGAAATTCCAAGAAACAAACAAATACTGCACTTGTTTTACTTTTTTGCTTATAACTCACGAACGGAGTATTTTTTGCAATAACTGTCATGTACTAAATTAAAGGACACGAAATTTCCTACGATGTACATATGTTAACTTTATCTCTACAACAGGGACATCGGCTTGGAACCGGCCTTGTAAATAGTTAGTCTAAGTTTATTTTAGTTTTAATCAATTTTTAATTTTTATTATTGTTATCATTATGTTTTAGATATTGTTGTTGGTAATGCTCCTAAACAAAAGCTTAGTTATAAGTTGGACCATTGCTTAATCAAGCAAGCTTTTCAAAACAATTGGAATCTATCAAAATTAATTAATTAAATAAATTAAATATATATAAACAATAAGAAACAAAACAAAAAACAGACGGCGATATTTGTTATCTGTCAGCTCTTTTGACAATCTAGAAGATTCAGAAATCAAACTTTAGGTTATTTGCTTTTTTATTGATGCTAAAACATTCTTAAACGTTGCTGTTAATCTTTGTGTACATGATGTCTGTTTTAAGGGGTGTAATTTGATTTGAGTTTCCTTAGCTCTAGGCTATTTGATTTTGTCTCGGGAGTTGTTTTTATGGTTTGTTTATAAAGTGAATTTGCTCTCTACT